>CBVK0100507580.1:113-22842 GCA_900067695.1 Picea abies
AAGATACACACTAGCCAGAATCCTGCAGACATGTTAACAAAGGGAGTAACTAGGGAGAAACTGATTTCTTTCTCAGTTTCAGTTGGTCTTCAAGATTGAATATGAAGATGAGAAATTTGCCAGGTCCAAGAAGGTTCAAATTCCAGCATATACAACAGCGGTGGAGTTGTTGAGATCAGTCTCCAAGTGGGAGATTGTTGGTTGTGGAGCCTGATTATCTTCCTGATGCAGAGGTCCTTTCTTTCAGCCGTGTCTATACCCCATGAAGTATTTACACCCCAGAAGTATGTACACTCTTCCATGCGGGGGAGTGCAGAGGGGGGGTACCCCCTCTACGGGGTCTGGGGGGTCCATCCCCTCGGCTGGGGGGTCTAGGGGAAAGCGGGCCCCTAGCAGGGGTTCGGGGGCGAAGCCCCTGAAGAAAAAATTGCCTTATAAAAGTATATTCTAATTTCATTGTAAATCTAGACCGTTCATTATAAGGTCGCAGATCTAACGGTAGAGATTATGTTAGGGTGTTTTGCCCTAGAAGGCAACCCTCTTTTATGAGTGAAATGTATTGCGGCTATGATTGATGGTGAATATTGTATTTCTGAGAGAGGAGACTGTGAGAGAAAGAAGAGGAAGTTACAACAGGTTTTGCTGTAGGTTTTATCCCTTCATTTTGTTGGATAATAATAAAGGAAGGACTTGGCAATTTCTCTGGTGGACGTAGCCCACACTGGGTGAACCACGTAAATCTATGTCTCTCTTGTATTGTGTGTCTTCTGTGTTTTTGTTTCTGCATTTGTTTTATTTTATTGCTCCACGGTCCTGTTTTTCTAACATCATTAAATCCCAAAAGGTCCCAGTTTGCTCTCAGGAAAGATAATCTCTTAGGCCACATCGTCTTAGTAGAGGGTGTAAATATTGATCCAGCTCAGGTGGAGGCAATTCAAAGGCTGTCCTTGCCAATATCAAAAAAGGATATTCAATCGCTGCTCAGTAAGATAAATTTTTTTAGAAGATTTGTGCCAAACTTTGTCGAATTAGTTAAACACATAACATGTATGCTGAAAAAGGGGTCTGAGATAAAATGGACAGACAACACAAGGAACTCATTTCAAGATATCAAGCGAGCTATCATGGAATCCCTGACTCTGATCATCCTGGATTACAGTAAGATTTTCTATGTTTTTTTCTTTTCCTCTTACGACACAGTGGCAATAGTTCTGCTACAGAAAGATGATGACAATTTGGATCATCCTGTGGCTTTCTTCAACAAAACACTTAGAGACATTGAACTAAGGTATGATCCTATTGAGAAAAAAACCTATGCTCTAATAAAATATTTAAAATCCTTCAAAATTTATATTCTTCACTCAAAGGTCATTGCATATGTCCCTTCATCCTCCGTGAAAGATGTTTTGACTCAGCCTGATATTGATGGAAAGAGAGCTAGATGGATTGCAAAGTTGATTGAGTTCAACATTGAAGTAAAGCCCACCAAATTGGTAAAATGACAGGGCCTTGCTAAGCTCTTAACGGAGGAAAATCATGAGCTACTGGACATTAATTTTGTAGGAGAAAGTTCAAAAAATTTGCAGACGGAGTTGGCAGTGGATGGACAACATAGTAGTTAACAAGTGGTAGAGCACTTGTCTTCCTGTGAATGGTATTCAGGTATTACACATTTTTTGCAAAATCTAGAAGTTCCTCTCGAACTTAGTATGACTCAAGCTCGAGCCCTTAAGCTCAGAGCTATCAAATTCTGCATTTACAATAATCTGTTATATTGGGAATAGCTTGCTTGTTTTCTTCTCAGATGTCTAGACAAAGAAGAGTCAGTCGAAGTTACACATCAATTTCATTCAATTGTTTGTGGAGGTCATCATTACTAGAATACCACTGTCCATAAAATCCTAAGGGCTGGATACTATTGGCCTTTCCTTTTCTCAGATGTGTGTGCCTTCGTCAAGGCTTGTGACAAATGTCAAATATTTACGGGAAAACAACAACTAAAATATTTACCCTTGAGACCTATAGTGGTGAATGGCCCTTTTCAACAGTGGGGTTTAGATTTTATAGGTGAGATAAATCCTTCATCTAGTGGTCAGCATAAGTGGATCTTAGTAGCCACAGTTTATTTTACAAAGTGGATAGAGGCGATTCCCACCCGGAAAGCCACTCATCAGGTGGTCATGAAGTTTCTTTATGAAAATATTTTGAGCAGATTCGGTTGTCCCAAAAGGATGGTAACAGATAATGCAGCGGAATTCAAAGAAGAGGCATTAGTAGACATGTGTAAATCAATGGGCATCCAGTTGGTACATTTGACCCCCTACCACCCTCAAGGTAATGGCTTGGCTGAATCATCCAATAAGAGCTTAATCAAAATCATCAGAAAATTGTTAGAGGAAAAAAAAGAATTGGGATTCCAAACTGAAATTCTCTCTATGGGCAGACAGAGTAACTATCAAAAAGTCCATATGAACTTCTCCATTCAAATTGGTCTATGGGACTGATGCTATTTTTCCTGTTCAGTTAGTTTTTCCAGTGGCTAGATTCTTTTAAGAAGAGCAAACCGAGTCAAATGAGATGGTAAGAAGAATGCTTGATTTGATTGAACTACAACAATCTTGTGAACAGTTATTGGACACATCAGAGGCTCATCAGAAGAAGATCAAAAATACTTTTGACAGAAATGAGAAGGTGGACAATTTTCAGATTGGTGACTGGGTTCTAAAATTTGATGCTCTTAGACAGGATAAAGGAAAGCACAACAAGTTTGATTCTTTGTGGATAGGTCCTTTCATGATTACCCAAGTACAGAATAACAACACTTTCATGCTATAGAATCTGGGAGGTGAAGAAATTTTCGGTGGCCCAGTAAATGGGCGATTTTTAAAACTCTATTTTGTCTAAGTCTGTGAAGCCTAGACAATGTAATGTTAGTCTTAGTTTTTATTTTTGCAGAATAACTCCAGGCCCAATGGAAACACTAGCAGATAGTTTTTTTTTTTATTTTATTTTTCAGGAAAGGCATTCATTCTATGGTTCTTGAAACCTCAAAGGGAGGCGTTCATCCCCAATAGGAGCCAGTGTTATCTCCTCAAATAAATTGGTGGAATTTTTTCTTTTTGAGGTGATAGGCTGTTGTCTAAATTTTATTCCTAAATCTTTGTAAGTAGGTTAGAGAGTCTGTATTTTGTAAATAAGCCCAAAAGAAATTTTGGATTTGGTTTGGTCAAGAAAAAATCAGAATCTCAAGTTTCAATGGTTTAGGAGAGCCTGAAAAGTTCTCATTAACCACCGAAAGCCTTTGTTCCCGGCAATTAAGAGGTCAAAGCAAGAATGCAGTTAACCATCGAAAGTGTTTCAACGGTAAAAATGGAAAGCCTCTGCTTTCACACGAGCCAACTGTCAAATTTGTGAAATGATGAAATGTAACCACCGAAATCTCATCAAGTTGGAAGGTATGTGTTAGCGATATTTCTTGCTAAGGGGATTAGAAATCAAAAGAACGGGTCAAAACCCATTTGTCCAAAGTTTGGGCGATAATGCACCCATGGTAAGAAACTCACAAGTCCGAGCGGTCTAGATTCGCGTGCCCAGATCAATGGCGCACATTGGATTTCGGACCCCCCTTTCCTTTCTACCCTTAAGCCGGGGGGGTCCGGAATCGTAGGCACAACTCTCCGACGGATCAGATTAGCGCGCCTAGATCAACGGCGATGAAGAACATTCCGGACCCCCCCGCCTTTCTACCTTTAAGCGGAGGGGGGGGTCCGGAATTCCATATGTAGCTTCACGACGGCCATGATCAAGGCGCCCAGATCAATGGCGCTCATGCAGTCCCGCCCTTCTCAGCTACCCTGCGCTTAACCAGTGTGGGCCCTCCTCCTGTCACTTCATTCTTCCTTCCACCTTTCCCCTACTGCTGTGTGTCATCCATTCACCCCTCCTTCATGGTCCACATGGTTCTCCCTTCTTCCCCCCATCCGCTCATTACTTGCCACGTGTCCCGTTCCTTCACACGTCAACCTCTCACCCGAAGGTGAGTCCATTAGCTCCCGTCTTCCCCCCCTCCACTGGGTGTCTTCCGCCATGGATCATCCTCAGTCACCTCTTTTACTTCTTGCCACTCCTACCATACACCATGTCCTACATGCCCTTCCTTCAAACCATTCAGTTGTTCGAGGTGGCAGCGCGAGAAGTCTTCCTTATCCCAAGATGCTGAGTTGGTTTGACCGTTCCCAATCCCAAGAAGTAGTTATTGAGGTGGTTGAGGGTGGTTAGACATTGTCTCCACCATAATGGGGACATCTTGCAATGAATTAAAAGCACGTCAATTCGTCGATGTAACTGTCAGAAAATCTATCGCGTCTGCCACAAGTTGCACGATTATTCAAAGATTGCGGCCGCAGAATGTCAGAAGCCATGCAGATGCAAAGCTTTCAATGCATTTTCTTGATTTCGTTGTTGTTGTTGTTTTGAGTATATGTAGGCATTTTTACCATTTTTGTATCTATCGATGGTAGAGATAAGCTCCCGACTGTAAAGTTTCAGCAAATACTCTAGTTTCCTGGTTATGCCTCTGTGTTTGAGATTTCTTGGTTTATAACAAACAGTTTTCCTTCTCTTTCCATCTGGTTTCATCTTATGCCAGAGAGTTCGCAGCTGAAGGATTCACGCGAACTTAACAATATTGTTATGATAAAGGATTTGTCGTGGCATTGTTGTGTTTTCTGGTATCTGTGTTTGAATGTGAAAGGATTTTGTGTTCGAATACATTCTTCTCTAGTCTGTTACAAACCGGATGTATGTGATAGACCCTCACACCCTTCTTCCAGAAGTCTTTCGCCTACTCACCCTTTTACTACGACTCACTATTTGGAGTTTATCAAGACCTTATTCGTTCATGCATGCCTGGTCTGGTTTCTGAGTTGATACGATGTTGTTCTGAGTTTCCCTCCATTTGATCACCCTTTAAACAAATCGTGACATTAAACTGATGGGCATTGGGCTCTGCTCCTGCTAGCAATCCAGGAGTGACTTCCGAACGCCAACATTCCTGGTGCCGTTTCCGGGGACGAAGTTGAATATTTTCCCCGGATTTGAACGACAAAGATCAACTAATTTCTGAAGGTGCATCAGATATCAGAACTTGAAGATTTCTACTGTGCACCTGGCGACTCCACTGTGACGACTCCGCTGGGGAGAACCTGTTCTATCAACTATGGCTTCGAGAGGCAGACACACGAGGTCTAACCCACACCTACCTTTAGCCACACCAGGAGCAGACTTGGAAGTGGTGCGCAGAAAGGGAAAGAGCTCTGCAAAAGGAGTTCCCATTGCTGAAAAAGGTAATACGCCATCCCCTTCTGTGAAAACTCCATTCTCTGATTTTCATCTTCCTAGTCGTACTTCCTCTGAGGTTTCCCGTTTTCTGAACTTCGGGAGTGTTCCTGCTAAGTTTTCTCCTCCTGGTCTAGTATCAGAGGGAGAGATCCTTGTCACTCCCCCCTTAGGAGGTTTCACTACGCCTCCTTTGATTACTACTGCTGCGCAGAGAGAAGCACCTCCACATTCAGGTCCTGTGGACTTCTCTCTGTTTTCCCCGTCATCTCCTGTGAGGACCTCTTTTCCTGTCTCACCTGTTCACACTCCGTCTCCTCTGAGTTCTCCTCCACTCAACGTCCCTATGGCTGGTGCTAATCCCCCACAGAACAGAATGGATGCCATAGTCGCTGCTAGATATTCTCCTTTGGTCCTGCCTCATCCCATGAATCCTCTCCCTACTGGAGACTACTTGAAGTATATGCCTAAGTTCACTGGGGAAGGAGACGTAATTGCTGAAGAACACCTGGCTGCTTTTTACAGTTATGTAGATAACCTTAATATTGAAAATGAAGACATCTGGATGAGAGTCTTTGTCCAGAGTTTGGATGGTGAGGTTAGAAAATGGTTCAGGGGGCTGGCCCCTGGATCTATTGCTGGTATTGAAGCCCTGGACACCGTCTTCCTGAGGCAGTGGGGAGATAGGAAAGACTACATTTATTACATGACTGAGTTTGGGTCTCTGAAGAAGCAGGAAGGGGAGTCAATCTCTGACTTCTCCAAAAGATTCAATAAGATGTATAACAAGATTCCTGCAGAGATAAAGCCTTCCGAAGCCTCTGCTCAAATTTCATATGCTAGTGCATTTGACCCTAATTTCTGCCTCGTGTTAAGAGAGAGAAAAGCCACCTCTTTAGCTCAGATGCAAGATGCAACTATAGAAGTGGAATCCAACATGTTAGCTGATGACAGACTGAGGAACAAGGCCGACACAGACAGAAGAAAAGGAAAGTCAGAAGCCTCAGTTTCTGGCTCCAACATCTCCGGCCCATCATTTCCCCATCCTCAAGCAAATGAGCTGACCCATCTGTTGAACGTGCTAAAAGAAGATATGGAGAGATTAAATATGGAAAGAAAACAAATGAACAAAGGCCCTCAGAACACCGAGAACAGAGGAGGTTTCATAAGTCCAAACAATTTTGCTCCTCCAACTATGCACAAAGAGAAGGAAAGAGACAGAGATGACCAAAGGATTCAGGCTCCCTTCCAGAACAATTTTGTAGCTGAGGAAGAAGAAAGAGAAATAGATGAGCCCGAGCCTAAAATCCACTCTGTAGAAGTCACTCCTCCTTTCCCCCACTTAACTAAGTCAGCATATGAGGAATCTCTCATGGACGGCCAACTAAATGAATTGAGCAAGGGAGACAAAGATGGCGGCGGCCGAGGCAGATATAACCTGAGGTCAGATAAGAGGGCAGCAACACCTGATGTTCCTGAGTCATCCACCAGAGCAGAGAAGCCTGCTGATGAGGCAATAGACAGCTACAGAGGTAAGAAGGCCCAACCTCTCTCCCCTATTATCCAAAATCATGCTCCTAAGATTAAAGAAATTCCAAAGCTTACATCTTCTTTCAATTTCGAGCATGAAATTCAAAATATCAGAATCCCTGTGCCCCTCATTGAGTTAATCAAACATGGGGAATTCAAAAAATGCTTCTCCGACCTGTTGAAATCTGAAGCCTCTAGCCCTTCCACAGACTTCATAAGCCTCCAAGATGAAAGACCTGCAGTGGTCCTAGGTCCCATGGTAGAAGACAGAGACGATTCATCCCCTCCCTTCTACACCTCCCTGAACATACATGACAAAGTGTTGCATAATTGCCTAATGGATTCAGGGGCCTCCCACAACCTCATGCCTAAATCTGTCATGGAAGAACTAGGACTAGAGGTCACCAGAGCCTATCATGACCTCTATTCCTTCGACTCCAGGAGGGTACAATGTTTGGGAGTCATCAAAGACCTGGTAGTTTCCCTATTTTAGCTGCCCATGAAAAGTATGGTCATGGATATAGTGGTAGCTGATGTCCCCCCCAAGTTTGGCATGCTGTTGTCAAGGTCTTGGATCAAGAGACTTGGAGGGACGCTGCAGATGGATCTCACATATGCCACCATTCCAGTCTTTGGGGGGGAACATAGGAGATTGTACAGAGAAGCTCAGCTAGCCTACATTGTCAGTGATGAAACAAACCCCACTAATCATCCCATCTATGCCTTAGACACTGACTTAGGATCTAGCTTATTGCAGGTCACTGATGAACCTGAAACCCCTCTACAGATCAGAAAGTAGCTCAGTCTTAATCAGGGGATGCCTCCTCCAACCACCTCTGTTTGGAAGATGTTCTTTGATGGAGCCTCTTCCAGTATAGGTGCAGGAACCGGAGTGGTATTCAAATATCCTTCTCAGGAAACCATATCACTATCATACAAGCTGGAATTTGAAGTCACCAACAATGTGGCAGAATATGAAGCTCTGGTTCTGGGATTGAGGGCTGCAAAAGAAATGGGAATCAGGGAGGTGGCTGTGTTCGGGGATGCAGAATTAATTGTCCAGCAGGTCAAAAATGTCTATCAGACCAAGCACCTGTGCCTCAAGAATTATAGGAACGAGGTATGGGATCTAATTGATAGTTTCTTCCTGGATTTCAACATCTCTTTCATTCCAAGGGAAGAAAATGCTCCAGCCGACTTTCAAGCCTTCTCAGCTAGTTTGTTTGAAGCTCCTGCACTACCCACTGACAGATCAGAGGTGGAAATAAGATACAGACCTTCTGTACCGGACAATGTCAAACATTGGAAGGTATTTGAAGATGATCAGGAAATTGAGAAATTCCTCCAATCCATCGATGACTTCTCTGCATTGCATATAGATGAGGACCCTGACGAGGAACCTGGCCATCACCCTGGAGAGTTGTTGAATAAAGTTGTTGATCGTCAGATTATTCAACTGTCGAGCAATCATATACCAAGAGGTCTAATCCCGTTAGAAAGATTGTTCGATGGGAATGATGTGGCGATAAAGGGCAGAATTTCAGGTGATGATGCTGATATGACTGAATGCAACATAGGCACACCAGAGAAGCCCAAGTTGGTAAAGCTGTCAAGGAGTCTGACCGAGGAGTAGAGGATCGGATATACTAAGTTGCTGAGGGAGTTGGCTGACATGTTTGCGTGGACCTACGAAGACCTCAAGACATACGACACGTCAGTCATTGAGCACCACTCCCACTTGAAGAGAGTTTTCCTAAAATGCCGTAGGTTTGGCCTTTCCCTGAATCCCAAGAAATCATTGTTTGCTATGAAAGAGGGAAAGCTGTTAGGCCATATAGTCTCGGCAGAGGGAGTGAGAATTGATCCTGACAGAGTAGAGGCAATTCAAGCCCTGTCACTTCCCAGATCCAAAAAGGAGGTCCAAGCATTTTTGGGAAGGATTAATTTCCTAAGGAGGTTTGTCTCAAATTTTACTGAATTGGTGAAACATATCATGGCCATGCTCAGGAAGGGCCATGAAATCAAATGGACTGTTGAACCCAGGAAGTCTTTTGACCAAATAAAGAAAGCATTGACTGAGGCTCCTGTGCTGATCAATCCAGATTATTCTAAAGATTTTATGATATTTTCTTTTGCTTCCTTTGAAACAATCGCAACGGTTCTGTTGCGGAAGAATTATCAAGGGAAAGAGCAGCCTATTGCCTTCTTTAGCAAGGCGTTGAGAGATGCAGAGCTCCAATATGAGATCATGGAGAAGCAGGCTTATGCCTTGGTGAAAGCTCTTAAAGCTTTCAGGGTCTATGTCTTACACTCAAAGATTATTGCATATGTCCCTTCAACCTCTGTGAAGGACATTCTTATACAGCATGACACAGACAAAAGAAGAGGTAAATGGATCACCAAGATCCTAGAATTTGACCTGGAAATTAAGCCCACAAAGCTAATAAAGGGGCAGGGTTTGGCCAAGCTACTAACTGAATCCAATTATAAATCCTTGGAAATCGATTTTGTCAATGAGCATGCTGAATCATCCAGCAGGTGTTTCCAAAGCACTGTGCCACTATCAGCATGTCCCTGGTACAAAGATATCTTGTATTTCCTGCAGGAGTTGAAATCACCTGATGGGATGGAGAAAAGCAAGGCGAGGGCTTTAAAGCTCAAAGCTGTCAGGTAATGCCTTATTGGCCAAGCCTTGTATTGGAAAGACCCCCAGGGGGTATTATTAATGTGTCTGGACCCACAGCAAGCCCAGAAGGTTATGAACGATTTCCATAGAGGTCTCTGTGGAGGTCACTATTTTTGGAAAACCACCGCACACAAGATCCTCCGAGATGGGTACTACTGGCCCACCTTATTTCCTGATGTCTGCAGGGAAATTAGATCTTGCATTAAATGTCAGAAGTTCTCAGGTAAGCAGCAGCTCACATTCCTACCATTGAAACCTGTGGTGGTCTCGACACCCTTTCAGCAGTGGGGATTGGACTTCATCGGGGAAATTCATCCTCCCTCAAGTGGCCAGCATCGATGGATTTTGACAGAAACCGACTACTTCACTAAATGGATAGAAGTTGTCCCTACCAGAAGCACTTCTCATAAAGTAATCATCATCTTCCTGGAAGACATCATGGCTAGGTTTGGTTGTCCTAGCAAAATTGTCACTGACAATGCTCCCCCGTTTCGTTCTGAGCCTCTGATCAAATTTTGTGAACAATTTGGGATTTCACTGATTCACTCCACTCCCTACTATCCTCAGGGAAATAGACTGGCAGAGTCCTCTAATAAAAGTTTAATCAATATTATCAAAAAGCTATTAGAAGATAATAAAAGGGTCTGGGACTCAAAACTCAAATTTGCACTTTGGGCCAATCGAGTGACAACAAAGAAATCCCTGGGTCTCTCACCTTTCCAGTTTGTTTATGGGATTGAGGCTGTCTTCCCCACTCAGATCGCCTTGCTTGTGGCAAAACTCCTCCAAGACTATGAGGGGGAACCCAACCACGTGCTCAGAAGAATTCATCAGATGGTGGAAGTGCAACAGATCAGAGAGCAGGTCCTGGACAGAGCTTACAATTGTCAGCAGAAGATCAAACAAGCTTTTGACAGGAAAAGAAAAAAGAAAGAGTTCGAGCAGGGTGACCTGGTGCTTAAGTGGGATGCACCCAGACAAGAAAAGGGAAAACACAACAAGTTTGATGGCCTCTGGTTCGGGCCTTTCAAGATCCTTGAAACATTTTCCAACAACACTTACAGGTTGCAGGATCTGGAAGGAAATGAAGTTTTCAGTGGCCCAATCAATGGGCATTTCTTAAAGAAATGTTTTCTGTGAGCCGCAGTCGGCTCATCTCATTTTGTTTTGTAAATATTGTTTTTGTTTTTGTTATGTTTTCTGGACTAATAAATGACTCTGTAGCCCAACAACAAAGGCACTAAGTCTGCAAGGAGTTCTTAGAGCATCACAGGGACGACTCTATCCCCCATGGAGCCAAATGTTAGCGATATTTCTTGCTAAAGGGATTAGAAATCAAAAGAACGGGTCAAAACCCATTTGTCCAAAGTTTGGGCGATAATGCGCCCATGGTAAGCAACTCACAAGTCCGAGCGGTCCAGATTCACGTGCCCGGATCAACGGCGCGCGTTGGATTCCGGACCCCCCTTTCCTTTCTACCCTTAAGCGGGGGGGGGTCCAGAATCGCAGGCTCAACTCTCCGATGGATCATATTAGCACGCCTGGATCAACGGCGATGAAGAACATTCCGGACCCCCCCCACCTTTCTACCTTTAAGTGGAGGGGGGGGGTCCGGAATTCCATATGCAGCTTCCCGACGGCTACGATCAAGGCACCCAGATCAATGGTGCTCGTGCAGTCCCTCCCTTCTCAGCTACCCTACACTTAACCGGTGTGGGCCCTCTTCCCGTCACTTTATTCTTCCTTCCACCTTTCCCCTACTGCCGTGTGTCATCCATTCACCCCTCCTTCATGGTTCGCGTGGTTCTCCCTTCTTCCCCCCATCCGCTCATTACCTACCATGTGTCCTGTTCCTTCACACGTCAACCTCTCACCAGAAGGTGAGTCCATTAGCTCCCGTCTTCCCCCCCTCCACTGGGTGTCTTCCACCATGGATCATCCTCAGTCACCTCTTTTACTTCTCACCACTCCTACCATACATCATGTCCTACATGCCCTTCCTTCAAACCATTCAGTTGTTCCAGGTGGCAGCGCGAGAAGTCTTCCTTATTCTGAGATGATGAGTTGGTTTGACCATTCCCAATCCCAAGAAGCAGTTATTGAGGTGGTTGAGGGTGGTTAGACATCGTCTCCGCCATAATGGGGACGTCCTGCAATGAATTAAAAACACGTTGATTCGTCGATGTAACTGTCAGAAAATCTATCGCGTCTGCCACAAGTTGCATGATTATTCAAACATTGCGGCCGCAGAATGTCAGAAGCCATGCAGACGCAAATCTTTCAATGCATTTTATTGATTCCGTTGTTGTTGTTGTTTTGAGTATATGTAGGAATTTTTGCCATTTTTGTATCTATCGATGGTAGAGCTAAGCTCCCGACTGTAAAGTTTCAGCAAATCCTCTGGTTTCCTGGTTATGCCTCTATGTTTGAGATTTCTTGGTTTATAACAAACAGTTTTCCTTCTCTTTCCATCTGGTTTCGTCTTATGCCGGAGAGTTCGCAGCTGAAGAATTCATGCGAACTTAACAATCTTGTTATGATAAAGGATTTGTCGTGGCATTGTTGTGTTTTCTGGTATCTGTGTTTGAATGTGAAAGGATTTTGTGTTCGAATACATTCTTCTCCAGTCTGTTACAAACCGGATGTATGTGATAGACCCTCGCACCCTTCTTCTAGAAGTCTTTCGCCTACTCACCCTTTTACTACGACTCACTGTTTGGAGTTTATCAAGACCTCATTCGTTCATGCATGCCTGGTCTGGTTTCTGAGTTGATACAATGTTGTTCTGAGTTTCCCTCCATTTGATCACCCTTTAAACAAATCGTGACATTAAACTGATGGGCGTCGGGCTCTGCTCCTGCTAGCAATCTAGGAGTGACTTCTGAATGCCAACAGTATGCACGTTCTAATGGTGTCTATCCGAAAATCTGAGGCTCCTGTTGTCCTTTCGACTGTAATTACTTTTCAAAATATAGACATGGTGGTGTCACTGAAATTCATGCATGATGGTAACAAAGCCTCCCTCCATTTCTAGTCACAAGTACATGATCCATCATGATCCCATTAATCCCACATTAAATCCTCATTCAGTATCATTTTGAATTCCGTAGATTAATGAGATAATCGCGAGTTTGCGATTTCATCAATTGAACATATTTCTAGAGATCCTAATCCCATTTCCCCTGGTGATAGTCAAAGCACCACTAAATGCCAGCGATCACTCAAGAGTCAATTAATCCAGGGAGACTTATCAGGCAAGTCCAAAACCCTTCTTGTTTCATATTTAAATGAATTTACCACCGAAAATCTAAAATTTCGGCATGCTCTCAGTCAAATTGTCAGCCAAAACTTGTTTAGCGTTTGAGCTCAATGATCTGAATTTTGTGTCACCCTGTCCCACCGGTTCTTCCACGAGTTATACCCTATTGGTTCCTAAATTCTAGAACCTTTGTCTCCCTAGACACGTAGTTTCCCATAATCGCAGGTATAGAGAACATTGATCAACGCCGAAAGCAGGGCCAGTGTTGAGGTCTGAGGTGATGGGGTTTGGTACTTGGAGGCGCACCCAGAGGTAGCAGAGTTTTTCAAACAAGTAGGGGTATTCACATACTATGAAAAACTGACCAGTTTTCATCAACAAGTAGCTGAATCTTTTGCAATTTCATATGATGGAAGGTCTGCCAAGATATGGAAAGAAGATTTTATCATAGATGAGGCTTCTATAGTAGAGTTTACAGGTCTTCCATGGACATGAGGCTGTTGGTTTAAATATGCAGTGCCATCCAACATTGAATTTAGATCATATCTATTACCCATTCACAAAGATCTAATCTGGAAAAAGGATATCCCTATGTCCTTCTTGCAACCACAGTGGCAATCTTTGTGTATATTACTTGTGAAGGACGGTATAACAGAGTGATGTTCTATCACTTTAAATGTCTTAACCATTTTACAGGTAGAGAACCAATAAATCTACCTTTCTATTTCCACAAGACTCTTACTAAAATGGCCAGACAAGTTAAATCCAAGCCTACTAAGGTTGCTAGCAGACTATCTCACCAAGGGCTTATTACTCTTCTTGTCAAGGAATCTCTGTAGAGGAAATAGGTTGAGCGGGGTTTCTTTCTTTTCTAGAATGAATTCCAAATAGAGAAACCACCAGAATCTGAAACTAAGAAGACCAGCGGAAAAAATACTGTTACTCCCAAAAGAAGTCATAGGAAAAGGAAAGGTATCTCACCACCAAGAGATCACATAAAATCATCCTCTGGCAAGAAGAAAGGAATCAAAAGAAAACTGCAGTTTGAAGGTGAGCAGTCTAACAACCCTGCTACAGGAAAAAACCCTTTAAACCTACCTTACAACGATTCAAAACCAGAACAAGAATTGGATGAGACTCAGGATAATGTACAAACTGAACAGGATACAAACTATTGTTCCAATTTACCTTCACCAACTCCTCCAGAGGCACACAGTCCACCAGTGGCAAAAGCCTCTTCAAGTAAGCCTAGAACAACTAGATCATGGAAAATCAACAAACTCCTGCAACAGGTCTATGAAATGGAAGTCCTGGAAAGGGTGATTAAAAAATATAATATAGACCTAAGTATATAGGGGCTTCCGCAGTGCAAGATATTAGATATTATTTTTGGGATTAACTGCGTAGTGTAAGTCATTAATCTATGACCCATATTCATGAGTATTAGTCTCAACTGACCAATAATTATCATGATTTGAATAGTCCACTTAGCACTCATTGCATCGGGTGATGCTCACAGGGGTGAAGAAATGTAATGAGTGCTAAGTGGACTATTCAAATCATGAGAATTATTGGTCAGTTGAGACTAATACTCATGAATATGGGTCATAGATTAATGACTTACAATACATAGTTAATCCCAAAAATAATATCTAATATAGACCTAACTGACATAAATGTAGAGATTTTCAAAATAAACCAAACCATCAAAGAGAATCATGACAAGATTAAAGACAGAAACAAGGTATTAATCAAGGAAAACATGAAGTTGTATAGACATATGAGGATTCTGAGGTTGAAGTTAAAGGAGTTTCAATCACCAGCATAGGAGAAAACCAGATTAGAAACTATGGCTAACTTAGCTATGACCATAGTAGACACACCAGAGCCTTCCACACAACCAACAGAAGTTTGCAGATCTACATGAACAAGGGCTGCCTCATCCAAGAAACCTTGAACATCAAAAAGGGATCCAAGGTAAGAATTTTTGCAATTTTGAAGTTTTCTCAAAACTGAAGTTTCAGTGGTTTAGGCGAACAGGATGACTGTTCATTAACCACTGAAAAATAGGAATTTCAGTAGATAATTCACTCAGGATCTTTCTAAGTAAACCATCGAAATCCTGTCATTTCTAGAATGATCAAGTTTTTACACAAATCAAAGTTTTCTAAGATGGAAAGGTTTGAAACCTCTTTGACTGAACATTTGATGAATTGTCAAGACAAATCCAATAGTTATTTTTGATAGATTATGGAAAGAGGAGGTGTTTCAAAGGTTTTTGGTATCTTTAACAAAGATAGAAAATTAGAACATTTTCTCACATCAACAGATTCAAATTTGTCTCTCTTGAAGAGTCATCAGTCAGCCTTGGGAGGCTATCCTGCACTACGCCAGCACTCAACAAGAGAGGAAGACCATGAAATTTGGGATTGACCTCATTTTTGGGGATCATTCTACATATTTTGCAATTAAATTTTGATTTACTATATTTAGCTTATTTGATCCATGTTTTCAGGATCTCAGAACTGCTTTGTAAAGCTATAAAGCTAAGGGTAGAATATGAACCATGGGCTCGACATTGGCGACTTTTTTCATATTATGTAACTCAAAAATTCTCATTTTCATATGAAGTAATACAAGCTTATTTTTCCATAACTTGTTTAGATTTCATCTTCTTGCCTATTCTGTACTTGCACCTGGATATTATAGTCATGTTGTTATGCTTGTCTATGCCAGATAATTGTCATCTTATCACTGCATTGATAAGTTAAACTTTGCAAGTATTCATGTGATTATTGTATTTGGCCATTCATATATGCTTTATATGTGATTTTTCTGATATAATAGTTATTTCTTCATCCATCCCTTTATTTGTAAACTCTCTGAACATTTGTGGTTGAAAGCCTTGTCCATCTAAATGTGTTTATGCATGAATTGAGTGAGAAATGATTCAATCCTCCAACTTGATCCAAACCCACACTTTTTATTGAGAAAATAGTTACCAAAAGATTAAGTTACCAGGCATCTCTGACTTACAACCTAGTAGAGTTTCCTGGAGTGATAACAAGTGGTCTCATTTTCTTCCTCTGGAGAAACCTTATCTTCCTGAATCTCGATGTTTCCTGATATTGGGTCTGAATCTTCTTGATATCCCACAAGGTACAGACCTGCTTCGTCTTCCCTTGCTTCTCCACATTCTTGTTCTTTTCCACCCATTTGGGGACTCCTTCCTCTCGACACTTCTCTCTACTGCAATATTAGACTAGCCAGTATGTTCCTCTTGATCTGATTTCTTTCTGCAACACCTCAGACTGCTTCACTGGTTTCTTTATCTTTCCACACCACCACTTCTCAACAATGGATACTCTCCTTAAATATCGCTCATTTCTTACGTTTGTTTCTTTATCTTCCCCAATTTTTCAAATAACTATTTCCCCTTCTTAGGTCATGATCCTACCCCAAAATCACCCTACCCTAAGCATAGGTGTTTAGGATGCCATATAATTCAAGGGAATAGTTATCATCACCTCCTCCATCAAGAATACTTTGATCCAGAGGGGAATTTCACTCAAAAGTCTCTCACGTGCACCTTTCTTAAAAATTTATTCCGCTCGTGAAAAAAATTGGTAACTCTCAGCTGTGAATTCAACAATGTGTCCATCCAGAGTTGTATTAACCCAAAATCCAACTACTCATGTGATCTAGTGATTCAGATGATGAAGCATTATGATCTTCTATGTAATCCAAAGTATAGGTCTTCTTGACACGTTCTTGAAATTTTGAAGCTTCTTGGATCTTATCTATCCAATGGAATAGTTCTTCTAGGAATTTTACCCAGAATATATCATATTGGTCACTCGATATTTCTGAATAAAAGACAAAATCTCTTGTATTCCTCTTTATTTTAGCTCACAACTCCGCTTCCTTCCATATAAAGGCGTCAAACTTTCTTTTCCACCATTATCTATTCTGAGATCTATATATCTGTGTAAGAATTATCCTCACAGGTTCCCTTTTAAAGCATTGGTCCCGACAACGGAACCATTTTGTTGGCACAAAAGTGTTTAGACCAGGGTCCTTCTTAGGTTACCAGCAAAAGGTACCGAAGTAGTCTAGAGAATTGGCATTTTCATCTTCTCAGAAGGGAAGAAGTCTCACCCAAAGCACAATCGAGAATAGAAAGAGAGGGAAGGGTAAGGATAATACTTAGACAAACCTTTGAGTTATTATGACTCAATGTAGTCTTGCACAAGATAGACTAAACCTGTAATAGTTCTAAGCAATTCCTAACTGGGAATAAAGAAAGAAAGTTGTGTTTCCATTCATAAATAAGCAATTATTTATATCCTTTATAAAGATAATACATAACAACACTTGATTCATGCATTAAGACTAAATACACATGATATATATTCAAAATTTAGGCCTCCAATTATATTAACATATCAGGTCCTTCTCATAGCTCGA
The DNA here is from genome assembly GCA_900067695.1 of Picea abies. Lineage (NCBI taxonomy): Eukaryota > Viridiplantae > Streptophyta > Pinopsida > Pinales > Pinaceae > Picea > Picea abies. The sequence continues at coordinate 17,393 of CBVK0100507580.1, forward strand.
TCCTCATACACAAGTGCTCAAAGGATGTTCTTCATCAGATATGAGACAAGATTACATTCCCTTACTCCTTTACATCTATACTGATACATAACTATGATACATTGATAGTCTGGTTCTTACCCAGACATCCTAAACTTAGTTTTGATAATAGTATAGACTATTAGAACAACGACTCTTGTCATAACAACAATAACCACAAATATGATGATGATATTAACAACAATACTAATCTCAACCTGAGACTCCAACCTAACAACAACAACAATGATAACATCAACCTTTTACAATCCTATCAGTCTCACATATATAATTCAATCTTTAGGTTTACTGGTTGAGAATCCAAAATTTCTCTCTTCTTCTTGATCTTGTTACAACATGTTTCCTCAAAACCAATGTTGTGTTGTCCTTCCAACTACTTTCTATTTCTTTCCTTTGTCTGATGTCCATCTCCTCAATATTTTTCACAACTTGTGTTCTCCAAAATGAAGCTGCAATATGATATGCACCAATTCTATTCAAAAAAATGAAGGGCCCAACACCACCTACACCACAACATCAAACACTTAAAATATGAGGTATTGTGTGATGTTTCCCCCCTTGAAGTTTGTGAATTTTTTTTAGGACAAACATATATGTGTAAGCATCATGTTGTTTATGGATCTAGGCCTTGTAGTGTCATTATTACTTTGGGAGGTCAACTCTACATGGTACTAGAGGCAGTCCCAACTATTATGGTCTCATTGATCTCCATGAAGCACTGCAAAAAGGTGGTCTATTAGAGAGGGATATTTTTACTTTTTATGGTTTGATCAGAAGGTGAAAGGAAGGTCATTACAACCACCAAAACCTCTACATGGGGTCTCTCTACACAACAATGACAGGTGGAAAATATAGTATAAGAGAAAAAATACATCGTTTCCTCACCTACCGGAGTGCCTTTTCATTGTCATGTAAATCACTCAATCGATTTGACACATGGTACTCCTTTGCCTAATGGCCCTGTATATAGACAGTCTACAATGGAGAATTAAGAAATACAATTCTAGATCCAAGAACTAATTTTGAAGGGCCACATTGGACCAAGCTCCTCTCCTTGTGAGATCCCAATTGTTCTAGTACAAAAGAAGGATGGGACATGGTGACTTTGTATTGCTTACAAATCCCTGAGAAAGATCATAGTCAAGAAATGGTACCCAATCCCATGGATTGATTATCTTCTTAATCATCTCAATGGAGACAATGCTTTTAGCAAGATTGATCTAAAGTCAGGCTACCACCATGTGTCGATTGAGAAAACTTATGTATGGAAGACAACCTTCAAGTTTGAAGAAGGTCTCTTCAAGCGAATGGTCATATCTTTTGTCTTAACTAATGCCTCGACCACATTCATGCAGTTGATGGATGATATATTTTGGCAATTCAAAAAATCCTTTGTGGTCATATATCTTTATGACATCCTCATCTTTAGAAAAACTTAGGAGGAACATTTGGAGCAGTTTTAGCAGGTCTTGGGCACCCTATGACACCACAAGATATATTCCAATCTGGATAAGTGTTCCTTTGACATGCATACAATATGATACCTATGATACATCATGGATGAGTAGGGTGTTCATGTCGATCTATCCAAGATCTAAGTAATCCATGATTGGATATCCTTGAAGACACTGAATGATATCCATAGCTTCTTAGGCCTCACCAACGTCTACCACAATTTTTTGTTGGAGTGAAGACAAATTTTTATTGGACTACATCCCAACAAAAATAATTTGAGGATTTGAAATTATGCCTCTAATCAGTTAAAATTTTATTCTTCCTAACTTGCAACATCCATTCGATATTGATATAAATGCTTCAGATTATGGTATCAGTGCATTCCTCATTCAACATGGGCATCTAGTGGCCTATACACTATCTAATGTTGTTCACAAATACCCCACGTGAAAAAGAGATGCACTCCATTTTTTAGGCATGTCGAAAGTGGAGACATTACATTATAGAGAAGGAAACGAAAATCCACAATGATCATAGGCCTATGAAATTCATGTAGACACAAAGAAAGTTACAAAATGATCTCCATCAAAAGTGTTCCATATACCTGTAGAAATTACACCTGAACATTAGGTACAAGAAGGGTAGCACCAACAATGTCGCATATTTCTTAAGTCAACCATTGATTGTGGAGCTAAGAACAGTTATTAACTCATGTGGGAACGAGACATCTGGGTGGCCATAATTATACAATAGTGACTTTGAATTTGATACTACCTATCAGACATTGAGCACATGAAAACCAATTGTAGACTTTAATCTCCAGGATGGACTGCTATGCCATCTGAGTCATCTCTATGTTCCGTTGAGTGAGTGTGCAAATCTTATTTGGGAAGCTCATTACAATTAGATGGTAGGACACTTTAGTGTGGAAAAAATAATGGTAGTACTGCAAAATCATATTTATTAGTCAAAGCTTTGACAATATGTTTTCCAGTTCATCTTATCCTACACTATCTGCACCATTTCCAAACCCACCATCAATAAAAAGGAGATATACACCCCTCTGTCTACTCCTGATAGTCCTTGACAACCCATCTCCATGGATTACATGTCTGGTTTTCCTTAGACCAACCATGGGAATGACTATTTCTTTGTGGTCATTAATCTATTCTCTAAGATGGAGGTTTTGGCACCCTATAGGAAGAGTATCATATCTGAGTCCACCACCAAGATCTTCTTTCAACGTGTTTGGGTTCATTTTGGGCTCCCATGGACCATTATTTCATATCATGATAATAGGTTCCTGAGTACTTTTTGGTCCAACCTATGGTCTATGATGGACACCATGATGACCAAATCGACTTCCTTCTATCCACAGATTGATGAAAAATTCAAAACATCCACACACATGGGATGAGATCCTTCCCTATGCTCAACATAGCTACAACAGAGCCCTCCACAAATCTATTGGCCACAAACGTTTGCAAGTGTGACCTACGTTCCAACCATTGGCCCTCATTGACATAGCTCTACCCATTACAACTGTACAGGAAGATTCCTCCCATGCTCAGGTCAAGGCTGATTGAGAAACAATTTTTTTTGAGTGATTCTAGCACATTCAACATCAATTTCATTACATTTTGTAGAAAACAAACACCAAGTACAAACAACACCACGATCAACATCGGGTACCAAAACATTTTCAGTTCATAGATATGGTATGGTTGCATTTGTATAAAGAGAGCCTCACAGTACCCCATCAAAATATATACCCACTCTGATAAATTCCTTACACCATCACCAAGGCTATCAAGTATTTAATTACTCCCCCTTACTTTGTCTTACAACCAGTATTTAATGTGGAATTTCTTTGCCCATATTTCCACCTCTCCTAGAAACTTCAGATGTGACTGAGCAATTGTCCCCTATAGAACTTAATATTGCATTTAATAAGTGATAGTTGATCATATCATGGACACCAATACAAAGGGTTCCCACAATAATAACATCCAACTATGTCAAGTCATCAAAGTAGGGAAACTTCTTCACCGGGGCAAGTGGTTCACCAAGAGTCAGATTCAATAGAAGTTTCCCCATCCGATGGATGGAATTGACGTAATGGGGATGATTTATTACTAAGTGGGGAGGAATAATCTAGGTGGATATGGATGGCCACTCACCTTTTCCACTAATTCATAATGGTTCCACATCTTAGTGGCTTTTATACGATTGTTTGGGTCCCAAACTTCCAGGGCCATTTTGAGGTCCTAAACTATGTTTTTTTGGCTTAGCAGTTCCTAGCATGTAAAGAAAGGTGGATGATAGGTTGAATATAATGTGTACTCCTCGGATAGAAATTTTCGACGAGCTACGAGTGCCAAAAAATAACATCATATGAAAACGTTGCGCCCCTAGGAAGTTTACATATCAATTAACTGCATTGGGGCCCAGAAACCTTTTGGTATTTCATCTTTTGTGGTTAGGGTTTTGGATGTTTAGGGTTTTCTCATTTATTATTTATGTTAAAATGCATTTGTTACCTCTTTGTAATTATCTTCTTGTGAATGAGTGTAGTTGACACATCTCTTTCTTCAGAGATAAGCTACCACCATTCTAGCTAGCTTGTGTGCTTTTCATTTTAAAGTCTTTTGTATTTTAGATAGTCATTAATATAATTTGAGTTTTAATATATTATTGTTTTCCTTGCAATATATTTGTGCATTTCAATATTATAACTCTATTATGTCTCTTCCTTCATGTTGTTCTCAATATAATTTGGATCAAATAGATCCTTGCTCTCTTATACCTTTGATTAGTGTTCCATTACATAGTGTCATGTGCTTTCCTTCAGACTTTGTAGATGTGATAGAATCGAACTTACAACCAGATAAATGACAAAAACTAGGCTCAAAGCAATCTCAAGGAAAAAAATACCCACATCCATAAACCAACAACCAATTGACTAATTATCTAACTCTCCTTCTGCTTTCATTATTTCCTTTTGTTTTCTTCTCGACCCTAGCGCTCTGTCACTTTTAGTTCTACCCCACTCGCTCCTATGACTACCAATACTAGATGATTCTATCACCTGCATGGTTTCCACATAGCCTCTTTTGAATCATGGAAATCTCAAATACCTTTACATATCATCTTATTACTGCTCCAAGTTCCCTCGTGCTTCTTGTAGTAATTATTTGGGGAGATTTCCAGAAGATTATTTTCTTGAATCTAGTGTGCATGTGGTGTCTTATTTATTTATGAAATGCATCACAAAACTTGGACTGGTGCACATTGAAAAAACTTGAACTGGCGTGGATTATAAAAACTTTCTCTGATGGTGTGCCACTTGTCACCCTTCATGTAGCTACTTGGGCACACAAAAAAACTGGAATAAGCGCACAGAACATTTTTTTTGTGTGCATGTGATATTAACCCAAACATTTGGGTGCCAACATGCCTCCACCACTATTATTTGGATCGTCCACCATCCTATTTCCTTATGGAGTGACTAATGCGATGGAAGGAACCATCTTCATGAGTTCCTATATGAACTCCTTGAATTGGCAATCAAGCTCATTGAGGTTTCCCTGAAGTTCTTGGTTGAGTTGAACAACTATATTTACATTGGTTGTTGTGACTCGAGGAGTTGTCAAATCCATTGTTTCCATTTTATCATTCAAGTGGCCAGCAAAAACATTTTCATCTGTTAGATAGGTATACCAAATTAAGGCCTTATCAGATGTAGTATTGATTATCTCTAATACACTTTGCTTCTCATCCAATATGGAAACAATATCCTTAGTTTTGGATGCAATATTTGTCATTGCAGTTGGGAGTTCACTTGTAGGTAGAGAGGGAAATATAATATTTTGTTTTCTGACCTCGACCTCGGCTGTGTGAAATTTATAATCATATGTAATCAAATCGGGGTGGGGGGGAGGGTTTCTGTAGATGAG
>CBVK0100507694.1:0-10406 GCA_900067695.1 Picea abies
TGGCTATAAACATAGGGTGACATTCCTATCTATTTTTCTTTAGCCAAGCAGAATCTGAAAATACTTAAGTAAGATCATTTCATATATTTTCTTCAACAACTACCCTTGATGGAAAACCAGTTATCCTATATATGGAGCATGTTGTCAAATACCAAGTAGAAGACCCCAAAGAACCTATAAATCAAACATCAAATATTGGTAGATAATTTGGGATTCATCATACATTCATTAATTCAATGACACCAATAAAAGACCATTATCAAAACTTATCCGTTCTCCCTTTTGCCTCTAAGGAAGACTTGATGATATTTTCAAAGAGAGTGAAGTTAACGAAAACAAACAAATTGAACCTTAAGTCTTGAGATTGTCGGGCAACACTTTGGTCCTGGAAAGGTGGTCATGAATGATGAAATATTGAAGGAAAAGAATAAAGTTGAGTCGGGGAGTGACAAATGCCATATAGATGATGATGGTTCCTTGGAAATATTGCCAGACTCTACTCATAATAAATGTTGGGAATATGCATGATGTTGTTAAGAACTCTAAGGAAATTGCTCATGATCAGTTAAAAAATAAAAATAACGATATAGAAAAAGGACCCCAAAAAAAGCATAGACCTAAAATATTCTTAGATCACAAGGTAAAAGGAGGAGAGGATTTTGAAAAGGGAGACTTTGTACTTGTAGAGAATGATCGGCATCCATACAAGATTCATGGAAAGGTTGGAATTGATTCTTTTCATTTGGCCAACCTTAATGGAGTGAAGTTGACTTTGTCGATTAGTGGCCAACTTCTTAGGCTCTGTGCTAAAACTGGCACTTGATTGACCTTTTAGGTGATAGTTTAGGTTGGAGTATGTAGGTTGTGTGTTATGCATCTTGATTTTGCATCCTTCCTTGTTTTCAAGTCTTGCTGATTTTTATGCATATTTATTCACTTTATGCTAAAAAAAAGGGAATTAGCAAGAGAAGGGTAGCTTAGGGGTTATTTATTGAACTTAATTTTATAACTTTTCATATTCCAAGGCCACTGTATCACCCTATTACGCTTGTACCATTGAGTTTGTTGTATAATCTATCAAATATGTTACAGTGATGAAGCTTACGAATCTTGGAATACTATAGATGCTAAGGTTCTCATGCGTTCTACGGTGAGCACGTGTCCCTGGGTTGGAGCCAAATGTTACAATCACCCTGTTACTTTTGTTCTGGTGATTTTGTTGTACAATATAGCAAAGATGTTTAGAGCGATGCAAGTTATGGATCTTAGAGTACCAAAGATGTTGAGGTTCTCATGCGCTCTACCATGAGCACGTCCCTAGGTTGGAGCCAGATGTTACCCACCCGCATGCATGGGTAACCATAGGAGAAAAAAACTCTCCGATGATGCATATTTCTAGAGAGCAGCAACATGTGTTCTTCACTTCTCCACATAGCATATGATTAGTGATGCCTCTAATGCCTTGGTCAACTTTCATTTAGGTCAAATGATGATGGTGCTACATACTTACAAGGTTTTTATGTTTTCAGTGCTACATACTTACGAGGTGTGGCATTTCTTGGGGTTGGTTGTAATACTAGGGAGTGCTTGAAAATAACATATTCCATCTTTCCCTCATACTCTTGTTCATAGTTGAATTGTACATGTTCCCATTAAAGTTCCACCTTTCAATAGTCCCATGAGAAGAAGGGGTTAGTATGTTGAAGGCTTGTGCTAATGAAAACAAAGTTATGAGCAATTATGAAAAGTCAAAATGAAAAACAATAATAAAAGGGATCACAATGCCACAAAAGCTAAGGAAAATTTAGCAATGCCCCCTCATATGAGGTCATCGTCCTTGGTCCTATGCATCTACCAGAAAAGGACTAATGAAGCATATCGATGTCCCATGCAATAAACAGCATATAAATAGTGGACCCAATAAACCAGATTAAAAATGTATATTTTTATACAAGCATTATGCAATGAAAAGCAAGATACCAAATCAAATAATAAGGAAGGGAGAAGTAAGTTAAAACACAAAGTAAAGAGGTGGAAAGACACAATGTCGAGGAAAGGGTAACTCAAAGCATCAAAGAAATCCTCCACGAAGGCGCTCATGGGATGAATATTCATTGACCTTACTTGGCAGTGCAATACAACCAATGAACACCTTCTATTTCCCCTTTCCTATACTCATATTACACTTTGCATATCCCTTGATGGGATTTTTGGGACATATTTCCTTCCTAGGGTTTTATTGCATGTGATATAGGGGTAGGTGATGGTTGTCTTGTATCTAGGCTTGGCAAATTGTATTGATTATTGAGCTATTGTGAAGTTTGTTGAGGATTCTTGGAGTGCTCTAACCTAATGACCCTTGGATATGACATGACACGGTTTTTATGTTCTTTGGAAGAGAGTGCCTTAGATGTATGATGATTTGAGCCCACAAAGATGATGATACACCATGATGGAGAGGACCTTCTTTACCATGATGATGATGACTATATTCTCATTCCATGATTCTTGAGGACCTCATGTTTTGATGATGATTTGGAGCATCATTGAGGATGTTGGGCTTTCTTGGTGACCTTGTATCCCTTGGAGAGGGCGTGAAACCTTCTTGGACGTTGAGGCTTCTCTTAATGATGATGGATGTGATGATGAAAGAACAACCCTTTGGAGGGGTCGTGGCACATTCCCCCTTGATGACATCACACCCCTAGCTTGAGGGCATTACACTTATGATGGAACATTTCACTTGATGATGATGTATGACTACTTTGGAGCCAACCTAGCATGATGAAGAGAGACTTGACACCTTTGATGATGAGATGTGACTTTTGGATGATGAGACATGACCTTTGATGAGGATGTTGCACCCTTTCATGGAGAGACGTGACTTTTGGAGCATTACACACCACTTTGGAAAGGACCACAAAGATGATGATATGTCATGATAGAGAGGACATTCTTACCATGATGATGATGACTACACTCTTATTCCATGATTCTTGAGGACCTCCTATTTTGATGATGATTTGGACCATTATTGAGGACGTTGGGATTTCTTGGTGACCTTGTATCCCTAGGAGAGGGCGTGAAACATTCTTGATGGGCGTTGAGCCTTCTCTTGATAATGATGGATGTGATGATGAAAGAACACACCTTTGGAGGGGTCATGGCACCTTCCCCCTTGACATCACACCCCTAACTTGAAGGCATTGCACTTATGATGGAACATTTCACTTGATGATGATGTATGACTACTTTGGAGCCAAGCCAACCTAGCATGATGAGGAGAGACTTGACACCTTTGATGATGAAATGTGACTTTTGGATGATGAGACATGACCTTTGATGAGACGTTGCACCCTTTCATGGATAGACATGACTTTTGGAGCAGTGTACACCACTTTGGAGGATGAGAACATGCTTATTTCACTCACTTTCTCACACATGTGACTCTTAAAGTGCATTTATGATGGAGATCTAGCATTTATGGCACATTTTACTCATTGATGAAGGCATCATTTTGGGGGTTGGCCTTGACCTATCCACCTTGTATCACGGATTTATTACATTTAAGAGCTTTTACTTCATTTTAGCCTTTTCTGTAGAAGAAAGTACTTGGTTTTATCCTATTTATAGAGGGAGTGTTACCTCTTAAGAAGGACTTGTTGATGTGGATTGCACTCTTTTCTTGGATGGATATTGGTGAAGCTTGGATGAGTGCATGATAATGTAAGTGGACTTCTTTTGTCTTGGTTATATTTTTGGATGATGGCAATTAAGTATAAAGCAAGTGAGCATGATATTTTTCATTAGACCTCTTAAGCAAACCCTTCTTCTAAGTCTTTGAGGAAGGAGCAAGTGGGGTCCTTCCCTTATCTCATTCTTGAAGATTGATAAGTAGTGAGTAGACTTACTTAAGTCTATTGAACTTAGATCTACTCCAATCCTCTTAAACTATGTTGATCCTTGACTCCATATGCCCTATAGGTAGAGAAAAGGCACTAGTCTTCTCCCTTGTGTCAATCATTATTTAATTTAAATTCATTTTTAATGTTTCTTAGGGTCAAATTACAACAAAATGTTTTATTTTCAACATTAACTGACTCAAATGGATTAGAAATTATTTGGAATATATTATAAAATACAAAGCATTAATTTTAAAGCATTTTTCAACCACTTTCTAGAGATGACCTCCAGAGTTTATAATGTTGTATGCTCTTTTACCGCAGAAATTTGTTGTTATTCAATCTTTATTTTACTCTTATTATAGCCTTTCATTTTTTCTTTATTATCATAGGTTTTGGGGCTATTTATATATGTTGTTGTAAACTAGTATATCACTGAAATTTTTCTATTTTACAAGCCATTGAGACACAACATTATGTAATTTCTTGATTGTGTGTTTGGGGACCGACCTTGATCGCATGTTGGTTTACCCAAGCCGTTAGAACAGCCAGCCATAGGAACCTTTGAACTAAAGATACAACATTATGTAATTTCTTGATTGTGTGTTTGGGGACCTTCCTTGATCTCATGTTGGTTTACCCAAGCCATTAGAACAGCTAGCCATAAGAACCTTTGAACTAAAATTTAGAAATTACCTTCAAATCCACCAAAAACCCTAGTTGTTTGATCCTCTTGCCATAGGAACCTTTGAACTAGAATTTGGAAATTACCTTCAAATCACCAAAAACCCTAGTTGTTTGATCCTCTTGATTGGTAGTGATAAAAGTAGAAGCCTTATGGGAATCTTGACTCGGTTTGACTAGGCCATTGCATCCCCAAGATCAATTACGGAAGACTCTGTTGTGTTGTATTTTATCCATCATTAAAATGATGTGAGTAGTTTCCAAGGTGACAATGGTGAGTCTCTCATGTCACCCATTGTCTTATGGTGAGTCTCACATGTTACTCGTTGTCTTAGTCACCTAGTGAGGCTTTGCACTAACATGCTAGATTTTGCTATATAACATTTGAGTACTCCTCGAGATCCAAATTCTATGATTCAACCTCCTTTTGATGAGTATATCTCAAATCATCTTTTAGTGTACTCATCTAGCAACTCCACAATCTCATTTGAACCCAGGAGTTACTAACCAAGTACCCAATAGAAGATTTGCTAATCCTCCCAAACTATATAATAGAAGAGCCCAAAAAAAGTCTCGTGTGGTGGCTAAGTTTCTCTTCAATAATCCACCAAAATTAGTTCCAATGGCTATTAAACCATGGATCACCAATGTCTTCAATCCTTTGGATATGTATGCCATTCAAAATTACCCTAACAAAATGTTTGGTAAGTTTGATAAATGGATACCAAAATTCTCTAGCAATAATGTTCACATTCGAAGAACACATAGGATTCTTCTATGATGTTGTTGGTAGTCATTACATTGAAGAGAAGGATGTTGTTATGAATCTTTTTGCCTTTCTTTGCAACAAAATGCAAAAAACAAGGCTCGGGGATTTACCTGAAAAATGCATCAAGACTTGGACATAATTTCATGACGCATTCATCAAATGATGGGCATCTAGGTAGGATGTAAGGTTGTTGCTCACCCAATTCCATGAAATTAAGAAGAAAAAATATGAAACCATTCAAAAATTTGACCAAAGATTTGATGGTTTGGTCAAATTGATTCCTAAAGACCTCAAGTCCCTTGATGTTGTTATCTTGTTGCAATATAATGCTTTTATGGGCCTATTTGGTTGTCTTGAGAGATAAAGCTCATTATCACCAACCTACATCGTATCTTCCAGACACCAACCTGCGCCATATTCTTGAAAGGTTAAAATGGCCACATTTCCGTAGAACCACCACCCCAACCATATTCTCAATGCCCTCCACCAAACTCTCTTCCCCATTGTCGAGCATAAACCTTTCACCATGTTTCATGCATGAAGCATCTTGATGCATGAGCATAGCAGTCTCATGTGAGAATGGGCATATAAGGGTCCTCATGGATGGTCTATGTAACCCATAGACTCATGACCATAGTGAAGGTCAACATCAATCATATTCCATGTAACCCAATTACACTATCACGAGGTGCATATTGCTTGTCATACACCCTTATAGCAGATTTGAGTATCAAGAGGCATACATGATATTCTATATAAAAACATATGGCAAGCAATATGCACCATGTAGCAATGTAATTAGGCCACATGGAATATAATTAATGTTGACCTTGTGTATGGGTCTCATGGGCTATCCATAATACCCTTATGCCCATTCTACGCCCTTCCTAATGTATATATATATATATATATACGAAACATGGTGAAGGGTGATGCATATTTCTTTCCATGCGCCCTTAGTATGACAACAAATTGATATATCACTAGCATGGAATTAAGATATTTTTCATGGAGTGAAAAAAAGGGCAACCAAACTTTGACAATACCAATAGAAGCAAATATATGGTGTCAAGATTTTATCAATGGAGATCTAGGCAAATCAAAAACATACAAAACTAGCAATGTTAAGATTTTATTGAAGTAAAGAAAGTGGCACCAGATTTTAAAAAATCAATAAAAAGTCCAAAAAATAATTAAGAGAAAGATCCAAATTCAATTGATCTTTGGAAAATCCCTCGTTGATCCGCCTGTCCCCCACGGGGGAACTTAACCTTGATTCCTTTTGTCAGGTCGAGCCATCAAAAGAGTACTCTTGGTCGCGGGGTTTGGGCATTAAGTACTCTTTGATCAAAACGAAAAATACTAGGAAAAAGTTGCAGTCGTCAATCTCCAATCCTATAAGCAATGATCCTTCCACATCTGATAGTGGGGCACTTGGAGCAGTGAAGGCCCTAGCAAGGGCAAAGTGATGATTTTATTTTCCTTAAATCTAAGAGGGATTGGAGGCTCCCTAAAAGTTGTCTCATTCTGCCGCGCCTTGGATTCTACTCTTCCTAATATTATATTCCTATAGGAAACATTGGTTCACGAACAGAAAGCATGTCTTTACATTCAAAAGTTTCGTCCTACCTGGTTAATTTGTGTCGTAGGCTCAGTGGGCACTTCGAGTGGCCTGCTGGTTTCATGGGATCCTCAACTTTTCATTTTGGTTCCATACCTTACTTGTGGCGGGATTTTGTTAACAGTGTCTATTTTAAACTCTAAGAGGAAGATCAATATACTAAATATTTATGGTCCGTGTCTGGAGCGAAAGTTGTTCTCGTCGAAATTGGCAAACAATGATTTATTGTCTCTCAAAAATCTAGTGATCGCGGGAGATTTAAATCTCACAATGTCATCGAGCGAAATCTAGGGAGGATCGGCTTCTTATAGTCAGCTAGCAGTGTATTTTACTTTTCTTTTTCAAGATCATAAGTTGATAGATCTCCAACCTAATAAGTTGGTTCCGACGTGGCATAATGGTCGTTTTGGTGGAAGACAAGATTGCCAAGCGTTTGAATAGGTTTTTGATATCGGAGGACATGTTTCATACTGTTGGTTTGTACAAAACTTGGGTGGAATATCCATATGTTTCAGATCACGCCCCAATTATTTTGCAACTAGAGAATTCCTTCTTTCCAAAAGCTCACCCTTTCAAATTTCACTCTCAGTGGCTTCAAGAAAAGGATTTTAATGATTTAGTACATGAGTTATGGAGGGATCCAAAATTTTTACAGGAATCAGACAGCGAGCGACAGTTTATCTGGAAGCTAAGGACTTAAAAGTTATTACAAAGAGATAGGCAAAAGATAAAAAGGATCGAGATGCAAAGGATTTGGATTACTTGGAAGGTAATATAAAAATGTTTATTCAAAGACTATCGAAGGGTACTAATATTCCTGAGGTGGATTCTTCCCTTATTAAGTTTGAAGCAAAAAGAAACAAACTTTTTATTTCTCAAGAGGAAATGTGGCGCATTCGAAATCGTGCTATTTGGGTTCAAAGTGGTGATCTAAATACTAAGTTCTTTCATCAATTTGCTAATCACAGGATGAATAGAAAACATATATGGGAGATTAGTGATGATTCATGAACATGGCATAAAGGACAGAAAGCTATTGAGTCAGAGTTGGTAAACTATTTCAGAAATTTTCTTCAAGTCTTCAAATAATGACATTTCTACAGAACAAGTTGAAGTGGTTAGAATGTTCACAAGGATGATAAATGGGGATGAAGAGAGAGACTTTTGAAGCCTGTAACAATTGAGGAATTAAAATCGATTCTCTCCTTGTTTAAAAAAGACAAAAGTCTTGAGCCAGATGGCTAGACTGTGGAATTTTTTTAACATTTTTTTTACCTTGCAAGTGAGGACCCACTAGCTTTGGTGGAGGTAGCTCGAACAAGTGGGCGTATCAAACTCTACATTTCTAGCATTAATCCCTAAATTCAATAAACCTCAAAAGTTTGGGGATTACAGGCCAATATCACTTTGTAATCTGGTTTAGAAGGTGATTTATAAAGTTGTAGCTAACAAAATTAAGCTGATTCTTTCAAGAGCTTTGTCAGCGGAACAACTAGGCTTTCTCAAGGGGCGTCAAATACACGATGCTATTGGGACAGCACATAAGTGCATTCATAGTATCAAAAAGGAAAGTTTAAAGGCTCTCGTCCTAAAACTTGACTTGCAGAAGGCTTATGATTGCATTAGTTGGGATTTTCTTAGGATGGTCTTATTACAAATTGGTTTTGGGATGCAGCTCGCAAACTGGATCATGGCGTGTGTGAATACAACGTCCTTTGTCGTGTTAGTTAATGGGGAGACATCGACATTTTTTAAAAGTGGCAGAGGCTTACGCAAGGATGCTCGTTGTCTCCACTCTTCTTTATTTTGGTGATGCAAAGCTCAAGTCTTTTCTTAAAATCAAGTCAATGGGAAGGAATTTTAAAAGGCATTAAAGTTACCAGAGTTATAAAGATCCTACATATCTTGTTCGTGGATGGTATTTTAATCTTATCAAATGCTACAGTACAAGAATGGAAAGAAGTTCAGAGAATATCATTTAAAATCGACAGTTCACTTTTCTGAATTGTTAGATCAAAAAGTTCATACCTTCAAACAGTTTCTTCCATATAACTTCTCTAACTTATCAGTCGGGTTCAAATACTTGGGGTAGTTTCCAAAACCTAGTTTACAAAAGAATGAGGATTGGATGTGGCTTCTATCTAAAATTGAAAAGAGGATAAAGCACTGGAACTTTAGATCGTTGTCTTTGGGGGTAGGTATACTCTCTGTAAAGCTATATTGGAAAGTCATTGAGTTTATTGGCTTTCCGTAGCTTCTATACCGGTTTCTATTCTACATAAGATTAGAAAATTATTGTTCAACTTCTTATGGAACGAAAGTGGTAAATCATAACACTATCATTTATGTGGTTGGAAAGTTCTAGCACAACCAAAAGGCTTTGGAGGGTGGGGGTTCTGTAATATATTTTCTTTCAACAAAGCACTCATGGCATCGACATTGTGGCGTGTCCTAACAAAAGAAGGAATTTGCCATTGATGTGATAAAGAGTAAGTATTTTCCATTTACCATTGTCTCAGATCAGAATCATTTCATCAACCAGGGGCCTCCAAGATATGGAACAACCCTCTTAAATCAGTCCATTTGATTAATAATTGGATTTGTTGGAACCCTGGTACAGGCCATCGTGTGGCATTTGGAAGAGATAGAATTATGAGTCTGGACAACGCTTCCTTTCTGTCTCCAAAGTTTCTCAATGGATTCAGGGGAAAGCACATATCGATTTTGGCTCAGGTTTGGAAACCTCATGAACAGGATGCTCTACTATCAGATTTCGAACTATCGGGAAGCTTGGCGGCCAAATGGGGTCGATTTAAGAGAGCACTACAAGCAACGGGTATCACTCTTACAAAGAAGGAAGATGAATTACAATGGATAGGGGGTGACACCACAAGTTATCGATCAGTGAAGAATGTTTATGGGGCTATTTTTTCTATCCGAAATCAGCGAAGGATCTCGAGGTGGAAAAAGCAAATGTGAAAGTGGAATATTCAATGCAAAATAAAATAATTCATGTTGTTAGCTGTGAAAAATAAGATACTGACGTGGAAAAACCTCTAGCACATGGGGTGGTATGGTTCGAGGTGATGCCAACTGTGCAAAAATGACAGTGAAGACAGTGCTCATGATCCAAATGGATATCGGTGGCCACCCACCTTTTCCAACTAGTTCAAAACAATTTTTTGACAATTTTGGCAATTTACTATTTTTAGCAGTCTTAACTTCCGAAGCCATTTTGAAGACTTTAATGAAGGTTTTTTGGGATCGAACTCCTCAATGATAGTCGAAGGCAGGATTGAGACCCCAAAATGAATATTCTTGACGATACCTTTCCACCGGGCTATCACACGCCTAAAACGGAGATCATATGCAAAAGTTAAGACCCCAGGAAGTTGATGTACTAACTTGCCCAAACGGGGCCCACATGACT
>CBVK0100507716.1:0-12662 GCA_900067695.1 Picea abies
GGGCTACGTCCACAGAACTGTGTTTCTTGATATTATAGGAAAACATACAGCTCTATCTGTGCTCTTAGATTACAAATCTCTCTCCTTCTCTCTCTCCTTCTCTCCCCTCCTTGTGCACCCTGTTGCAGGGTTGATCTTCGCACCTAGCTGAAGATCTTACAACACAGACTCTCTCTCAACAGAATACTTCTCTCTCTCAACAAAAATAATTGCTCATTACATTCTCTAACCCAACCCAGGTCCTCTTGACCATTATTTATACATTACAATGACTCTCAGACAACCTTAGGTCGAAACCTAGGTGTCAAAACCTTAAAATGCCAAAAACCTAGGTGTCTAAAACCCTAGGTCAACTTGACCCCGTTTTCTGGGCTTTGCCAGTATGTCCTTCCTTTTTTCCTGCGAGGTGCTCCAAAGCATCTATTGGTGGCTTTTTCCGCTTTTTGAGTTGTCCACGATCTATCTTCTTTGCTGATTTGTTCTCCTCAGTCTTCTCATCCAACGGCTCATCTTCCCTTACTTCACTCCTTCTTTTCTGCTTCTCTAACCACTTTAACCTAATCTCAATCAGTGTGTTTTCCGCACAGTTCGTGCTTTGCCTTTTCTTCCGTAATCTTCACTTTCTTAACTTGGGGATCCTAGTATTGTACCTGGATCCTTAACCCCTTTCATGCCATCAGTGTCAACTCCTCATTTGGTCTTAATACCTATACAACCTTCAGGTACTACCCTCGTGTCTTCTACGGAATCTACACAATCCCAATCAGTCCCCAACAATTATGGGAAATAAGTTACGATTGTGTGCAAATGTAAGAATCTTAGGGGCATTACCAACTTTGGACAAGCTATGGCCACCCCAACCACTACACCTAGAGTTATCCCTGTGTATACTTTATGTGATATTATGGGCCACACAACCAATAATTTCCCATCACTATCATAATTAAAGGACCTTTTTAATTCTAATTATTTAGAATCCAACCCCTCCACTCCATTAGTGGAAATTTCACTCCTTGAATCGTTGACAAATGCATTAAATCCTTGCTCAGTAACCATAAATGTCACACCATGTGTTTTATGTGATACTTATGGTCATTATTCGCATCTCTATCCAAAGTTACCTTAGTTTCAATATGCCCCCACCATCCACATAATCATCCATTGTCTTGATTCCTCCATATAGGATAAGTCAACACTAGATATGGACAATGTTTCCCTTCAAAATCAAAAGTTTTTTCAAAAAGAGGGCAATCCAATTGTTCAAATCAGACCTCCTCCTAAAATACCCGATCAGAATATCATGCATATTTTTTACCTTTCACCCTCCATGGGACCACTATATTTTGAAAATCCTCCGTTGTCATAAAAAACACATTGGAGCACCCCTTCTATGTCCATTGTCCCCTTAGTATCATCATTGATAGAGCCACCATCCACTTGCACCATGTCTTCATTTGTAGGAGTGTCTTCTTCACATTCTTATGGTGTTGATATCAGGGCATATCACTTGCCTACTAGTTCCTAATCATTTCCCCCATCATCCTCTGATGGTAGGGGGGATGGGGGGTGTCTCATGCTTGGGGCATGGTGGCCCTTTTGTTCAAGTCCCTCATGCCCTAGCCAACCATGACTGCTCTCCTCATAATATTTTTTCCATATTTGTAAGCCCTCCAAAAGGGTATTGATAGATTTTATCACATTGATACTTCATCAAGACACCCTTTTCCTTTGAAGCATTAAGGTATGTGATTTTTTAATTTGAATTTTTATGCACTAGTTTTATTTTCATAAGCACATTTATGCTTTAGTACTTGTTTTATTGTGCATAGGAATTCACCATGGAAGTCCTCATCTATCCATGGTATGTGGTCCTTTTTAGGTAACATTTTTCCCCTGGCATATAGATTAGCATAACTCCCTTGAGTATGTTGCATTGGCCATACATTCCCCCCGAAATTGCCTGTAGGACCACCCTCATTTTGCATAGATGGTTTTTCCATTCATTTCTTGCATTTTCCATTTACGTGACAATAGATATTTCCCTACTTGGGTCCCCTAGTTTAGTAATCCTTGTTGCATTATGGCACCCCTATTGCTACATCCTCCTTAGGATGGGGAGACTATATAGTCTGCATCCTAGAGTTAATCCTCATATATATTTACTCATCATGTTGGTAACCTTACCCTCTAGACTCCCATACTATTGGTTGGTATCTCATTTGTTGGATGGTCACATACCATAAGCTCTTTGTTCCATCCATACTATGATGATTGTTTGTTTTTTAACACCATTCACCAACCCTCGAGGAGATTACCACTCATGCCCCTACCCTCGATCAATTCCATTAGCAGTTTTCACCTCCAAAATTACATTCATCTAGTTGTTTACTGGGGCATTTATCTCCTCACATCCCCCTTATCTGTCCACCTAGTTTCCCCCTCAGGATTCCTTTTGGATATCGTGTCTCTTAACACATTGGATAGAGTCTCTGCTGGGACACTTTTCCCTTCATGGTGATCTTTCATAAGCTCCTGGCACCCCTTTGGAAATACCAAGAGGGTCTTGTGCTTCTTTGGCACAAGTTTCATTTGTGGTAGCATCCCTTTTCCCCCATGTTTAGAGCATCTACGATGAGTCACTGTTGTGTCCTATGGAGTATGTTTAGTTCCTCTTGATCCCTTCTACAGTTTACCCTTGTCTCCATAAGTTTCTCACATTCAGTGTTGACAAGTTTTGGCCTCCAGTTGTCCCCCTGTTTTACTGTTTTTTTGTTGAACATATTTTTTCTCAATAATTGATGGCCATTCCCCACATAATTTTTTCAATCACTATCAGGTGAGCCTTGCCTTTATGTCATGAACAAGGGAAGTAATGAGTGCATCTCTCTTTGCCTTCCTATCATCCCTCAATGTCAGTCTTTGTTAGTTATCATATGCTTTATACCTCTTGTTGGTTTTCAAGGATCCCTTTATACCTTGACTAGAGTGAGCCTTCCTCTATCGACAGCACATGTATTCTACAGGTTTGGTTTAGAGGAAATGTACCTTGGGCCCATCTCCCTCATCAGTCCTTGGACCAAATAGGGATATTCCCTGTGACTCTTTGACTTCATTGTTTCTCGCATGCTAGACTCCAACTCATTAGAAGGGAGTTTCCCTTCAAGTTTCTCCCCACATGTTCTAGCCACAACATTTTTTTCCAAAGATATATCTCTAGTTGTCATACTTTGGATGTTGTTTCTTGGGATTTCCTCATATTCCTAAGTGTCGATGGGCTTCCCCTTATCAAAACCAGCACCTTGATTTTAGGGGTTAGTATTACTTTGTTATGTAACTTGGTCCCATTTTCCTCATTGAGGGGTTACCTCAGACCAAGTTGAGAAAGTCCTCATTTCTCTTAGACCTAGTAGGATTTCACGTTCTTGAGTCCAACTCATTCTCACATTATTGAGATTCATACATATATTTCAATTATTAAATCTTAGTTGTAGTTGCTTGGATTTGACATGATATATACAGTAGTTCTTAGAGCCCTCAACTTGAGCTTCCCTCTTGACGGCTCACCTAATATCTTGGGAGCCCCTTTCCTATTTAGTAGGGCTCCTTTGGTTGTTTCTTTCCCCACCATGGGGGCATCAATTCCTATGTACCCATATTAGTTGTAGTCTTCATTATGTTGCTATGTTTATCATGGCATATTGTTTCCAAGAATGTATATAGGACTATTGATATCATTGTATTGGTGCTTTGTTGCCTCTTCCCCATGACCACATTTTGTATTGTATTTTGACACCATTTTTGTCTCATTGGATTAGCCCATGTATGTTGTGGCATTCAATTGTATCATTATTTAGAGATACCTTGATGAGAATGGGTATGACCATCTCATCCATATTAAGATCTTGTACACACATAATGATGTTGTTTCAAGCACTTCTTAAGGTTACTGTTGTATTTCTCTAGTGGGTCGATAATGTCCATGTTGTGGTCAACAATGTCAACCTCAAATTCTGGGCAGAAACCTTCTTCTATGGATTTCTTGGAAGATTTATCCTTATCATCAAATTTAGGAAAACCTCCAAGATTTGTTGTATATAGTCTACCATTGTTTTGCTTCAAACACAGGCTCTAATCCAAATGGATGACATGATTACCATGAATGTTAAGAGTGTTGTCTTCATCACCACTAGTCATAACGAATAGCATACCTCTCTTTCTGACTATGAGCATAGTTCTTGTATTGAGGGCATCTGATGGTTGGTGTTGCATTATTCTACTAGTTGTGGAACTTCATTTTCTTCATGGAGGTCAAGAAGATTCTCCTTTTTTCTTCAAACAATGTCTGCATTGCCTTCAAACAGACCCAAAAGTCCCTCCTCTTACAGGGCTTCCAACAAGTCATGATACATGTCTTCAAAACCATGGGTTTTTGGATCACAATGATTAAGAAATTCTTCCACAAAGATTTTGAGGGAAGGGATACTCTTTGGGCTGCAAGAGTATTTGACCCATTCTCATTGCTTTCATTCCAATTAGCATAGGAATTCTTTCACCAAGATATCTTCATGTCGTCCTTTGAACATGGATGCATATCTTACAAATGACAAGATATGTAGGACAACACAAGAAGGATCGCCATTGAACCTAGGGTAATTCTCAGTATGCTTTGGGGGGGAATTGTTTAGGTACCCTGGAACATCTTCGATATCGATAGCAGGATACATTCCATGAAACATCCAAGAAGCCATTCTTCATTATATGCAATGAAAGCTCAATCGCAAATGAAATATTTGTGCCTTATCACAATGGAGTTGCGAAGGTGAGTTGCAAAATACCTTCAAAATTATGCTTGTCCCACCTTACAAACACCAAGTCTTTAAAATCTACAAAGAATAAGGTCCTCATTCTTCCAATGCAGTCACCAATAAAAATATTGAATGTTGATAACTCCTCCAATGTCATATTTCAGGAAAATTGGACTTTGACCTCGGTAACAATGCCAAAATGATATCGCACAAACTTGCACTTGTAGAGCCAAAGTCCCAATGCTCGAGTGAAAATCTAACGAAACTGAGGGGGAAGGGCAATTGTCACCTCACCAATCCATATTTCGCTTTAAGCCAACTAGTTGTAAGTTGCAATTGTTGTAGGTTGACAGTAAGTGGAGAAAGAAGTTCAAACAAGCGCTTATGGATAGCTTTTGAGTATTAAAGTAGGTAGTTGGAGATCTGGTACCAGTGTCTTTTCATTGGGCAATGAAGTCATAAAAAATTGAAAGTGACGAGACTAGGGTTTAAAATTTCTAGGGGCGTAAACCCTCTTACTTCCTGGAACAAAACCCTAGCCAGGGAAATACCTCAAGGGTGTAGACCCTCCTAATTATTGAGGCATGACTTAAGTATTCCAATAAGATGAGAAAGACAATATGGAGGAGGGTGTAAACACTCTTACTCCTCCAAGGGTTAACAAGAATTTGAGTTCAACCAAGTAAATTTCCAAGACACCATAGGAAGAACTTAGAATCGCATAAATGTACCCAAAATGCATGAGGAAACCCTAGCATCCGAATTCATCCATCAACATCCCATAAAAACACCTTCAAAAGAGTATTGCATGAGAGAAAACAACCCAAAATCATATGTCCTTATTACTCCATGCCAAAACACCAATCCAAGACAAAGTTCCAAAAACATTTCAGACCTCCTAAGGGGAAAATCGCTCAAGAAGTGATGATCCCAAATGAGTGAAGTGCCTCTCTATTTATAGGGCAAAGGCTCAACTTCCTCTTACAATAAAATAATAATTTTTAACCCAAATTTCCACTATTTTAGCCTAAGGAGGGGGTAAAACCCTCTTACAATTTAAAAATAAAAAACAATTCAAAATTTGGGCTTTTTCAAGCCTCACATCCAAATTTTAGGGACATAAATCCCTCAAAAGTGAGGTATCCTCCATAAATTTAGGTGTTGATGTAGTGTCCAACCTCCAAAGGGTTTTTAAAAGCTCCACTTTCACCCCAAAATCAGCAAGGATAGCTCCAAGTGTGGACCTGGAGTCAAATCGTCCCTCAATCTATAAATACTCCTCCCATCAAGTCTCACTAATCTTATAAAGTGGGCACACAAGCCCCCAAAAGTCTCTAAGGTTCGTAGATGCTCAGTGAAGTTCCACAAAAGTTGTAATATGGGTTTTTAGGGTTAAAGTTCTTGTTTTGAGGTCATAATTCTCTTCAAGTCAATAACTATGTTTCAACTACATGAGCATGTACATCAAATAACATCCAACTACATATAACTAATAATTTATAGTCAAATAACATCCAACTACATATAACTAATAATTTATAGTCAAATAACATCCAACTACATATAACTACATATAACTGATAATTGTTTTTCAAATAACATCCAACTACAAGAAGATGGCAAATATAAAAAATAAAAAAAAGTAAAAATACTTTCCAAAATGCATGAAATGCATATGGAGTAAGTAAGGAATTTGCAAAAAAGAAAATAATCCATTATTAGATAGTATCATCACTAATATCATGCAATAAACATTTCAAAAACTTTCCAAAATACATGAAATTGGCTTTTTATAAAACAATAATTCACCACTACAAAGTAAATACAACATTGTGCAATTCAACAATTTATTTTAACTCAAAGACATTACCATAAGTTCCCCATTAAGAATTGTAAATTTGTCCTAACCATGATGATGACAATATGTTCTCTTTCAATGTATTTGTGTTTGTAGGAGAGGGCAGTAAAGGAGTTGGATGGTCAACCTTTGCAAGAAGATCAAAGAAAATATTTCATTAAATTTTCCATGTATGTATATATATTAATGTTTGAATGATCATTTGTTCCCTCCTATTCTTGAATCATGCCCATTGATTGATAACTTTGTTTCTTCTTGTATGGATACTTGTTACTTTTCCCTTGTGTAGAGGATTCGCTGTTTGCAATTTATTTCTCAGAAACAACTTTTTATTGACACAACCCACCTTGTAATATCACCCTCTTCTTCATGGATCCTTTGACATTTAAAGTGGTTCAACACACCTCATTTGTTAATATTGTGTTGGAGTCGTTAGTGCTTACATGCATTTCCATGCATATGCTTGGCCTCGATGCCTCATAGACCTTTGGCTTAATCCCAAAGAATTTATCTCAAATGAGAAATGTTTTGCTTCAAATATGATTTGAAAAGTATCGCTATATAGTTTTCCATATGTTTTGGTACTTCATGAATGGAAAATTGGAGCCATGGATCTATGGGGACTGTCCTATTTTAGGGAAATATCCTATTTTGGTCATTTGGGGCCTTGAAACTTCCAGAGGTAGTTTCAAGCATTCAATATACAATTTTGTGGTCAAAACTTTGAGAACAAAGTTCCTAACCCTCCAATGTTGGTCTACTTGTCAAGAGCTTTCCAATAGTCCAAAAATCACCTCAATCAGAGTTTGTATAAGTTATATCTCGCATGAGTTAATTGATGCTTTAACCACCACGATACTAAGTGGATGTCACATCAGTTCCCATTACGCACAAGTGTGGAGCTAGTCATGTGTAGATTTTCAAAAATATTATAGAGGGTCCAAAACCTAACTCTAATTGGGAGTTGAGGCCTGTAGAAACCCTAACCCTATGTGACTATGAAGACATGTTAAATACTGAGTCACAACAAAAGGAATTGGTTTCATTCTTATTGTATTGATTCATTGTTCCACAAAGGAGTAGAGCAACGGAGTGGAATTTATGAGTAGAATAGAGGAAGCAGAAGACCTTGTAGCAACCATCCATGCCATAGTGTCCATTGCAACTCCATAGTGAGTCTATTTTTTTTGTATTTTCATTGTATATCTAAGAAGAAAAGAGAAAGGCATAGTCCTCACATTTTGGATGGTTTTTCTCATATTAGGCTTCCAAGGGTATATCTTGTATTCATTATGTGGATGGTGTGCTCATTTTATTAGTGTAGCTTCTTTTTATATTCTTAGTTTATTTCAATATTTTGAGCATTATGCTTATAATATTACATTTTAATCATAAGTAAGCAATGCATAATGTAGGATAACCTTGCAAACACAGTAACTTGTAAGATTTGTTGTGACGAATTGTCCAGTGGAATATCCACGACAATTAATAGATTGGGATAAGAAGAAAATAAGTATGTTTCTTGAATTTTTTATTGCGTCCACACATGACTTGGTGAAGGAGCTCATTCTTGCATTTCTGGTAAATAATTAGTGATGTCTAATGCATCATAGAAGAAAATTATTGCACCACATGCATATGTCAGATCTTGTGGGTTATGCATTTAATAACTTTTTTCTATGTTTCTTAAATTTTTGTCATACTTCATTATCACTTTCTTGCACGAAAAGACTAGCCACTTTGTTGCCATTGTTTAAGTTACTATTGGAAGAAAACTTACATCAAGATGAGGACTATATTTATTATTTATGGGGGACCATTCATTGTTATTTAATATCATGTCAATTGCAATGTTATGGCTTGGTGGCTTAGAGGTTGGGATAGATTGTTACTATACAAATATCTAGGTTCAAACTTCGATGGGTGTAGAGCCCCTTGAATGTGTGTTAGAGAAGGTCGTTGATCTCCTAGACTTGGTTTCCCTCCTCATCAAAGGAACTTAAAGTGTTTTCAACAAATGATCCATAAATAGAGGACCTATGGCTTATCTGTTTCGTCAACATACATCTTCTACATAATGAAAATGTCATTGAGTTTGATTGTGTATGCAAGTACACCCCCACAATATCTATGTCTTCAGGCTTGGGTTATTGCCAGGGTGCTTGGTTTGGATGGCTCACAACTCATCTAATTATTTATCACATATTGCTTCATATTCGTTGGGATTTGTCATCCAAATTAATAAATAGGATCAACCCTCCTCCTTGTTCTCGACTAAGGCAAATCTAAGCATGCTCAAATACAGATTTCCACTACTGCCAATATCCTCTCTACTGAAAGCCTCTCTATATGGGTCAATTAGATTCCCAAGAAGGTCAATAAATTGAAATGCTTCAACATGAATTAATGAGATTGTTAGTCCCCTGATATATTAATAATTCCCATCAAATGAGCTCAATCAATAAGCCTCAAAATATTACATTTAAAAAAAACTCTATTTACCATGGCAACCAAGCGACAGAGAAGAACTAAGAGGTGTATATGATGTGTAGAGAAACCTAATAGAAATGTCGATTAAATGGTTTTCAATGAGTGTTTGCTGCCCAAGAACCCTCACATTCCCCCAAAACTATCCATGAAGTTCCTATATGGAAAGATCATTTTGACCCAAATCGTAGTGAACAATGAGCCAAAGTTTAAATCAATGTGTGTGTGTGTGAAAGCTGACGTGCACCTCCTACTTTGACCTATGGAGGCTAAACCTGGCTATCATAAAATTGCAAGGAGAAAAAAATATCTTTAACAAAATATTTGGTTAATATTTGTTTTGCTTCTTGCTTCAACTCACAAATTTTCAAAATCGGATGCTGAAAAACAAATACCAAAGATCATCCTTCTATATACTCCCTAACCTATGAAGAGTGTTATGCATTGTTACAGCACTTGGAGTATTAAATGTATAGGAACCACTTGCCTTCACTTTGGTTATAGTGTAGTGAACATGGAGCTCGAAGGATATAACAAGAGGTTACAATCGTTAAAATTGAAAATTTGCAGGTAATGGCCAACTCATTCACATAGGCACTAGATTGATTCTATTCCAATGATTTATTTAACATAACTATAACATTAGAGGAAAGAAAAAAATCCACGGTATAGAGTGTTCAATCTACACACAACATTTACCTTGGAACCCAACATTTAATGGATATTTTTGTTAGACTTAGAAGATAATTACAAATGGGTGAGATATACAAAAATTATGTGTATTGTTATTCACTGATAATACAAATCATAGTTGGCCATGAATTAGAGGCACCTTCACTCAACATGGGAAGGCTTCTTGACTCCTTCAAACACCGAGATTCAAGCAGGTTACAATGTTCGAGCTCTTACTTGTGTTGTTACAGTCCCCCCCAACATGGGAAGGCTTCTTGACTCCTTCAAACACCGATATTCAAGCAGGTTACAATGTTCGAGCTCTTACTTGTGTTGTTACAGTCCCCCAGCATCCTTGCATCCCCATGTTGCCTCCATTACAATCTTCTTGCCTATCTTAAGTGAATCCACATAACTCTCCCACCACAACAAAGCATGTTGAGTAATCTTCAAACATGCAAAGGAAATCTATTGTGTTTATTGGATTTGATAAAGACCAAACTAAAATTCCAATTGTTTTAACCAACTATCCAAGACTTCAACATTAGTTTTTCTATCATACATGTGTATTTCAAGTTTTGCTTCAACTTTGAAAGGAAAATCGGAAGATGAAGAAAAATGATGGTTTTTACCTGAATCATTGCACGTGGGTTCTTCTCGGTGTGACTTACCTTGTTCATACTTGATTTATGTTGAGTTCGCTTCCTTGTCTTTCTTCACCAACAATTGCATCACCAATTCTATCAATGTAGCAATGATTTTCTCCAACCAATCAAATTTGACCTTCGAGTATTCCTTGTCACGTCCTTAAAAAGGACTCCCCGCCATCAGTGGTCCTCTGCTTCTCTCTAGGCATGGAAGCAATGCATGTCCACGAATTTGGTATAGGCTATGGGTGTTTACCATTTAGGTGTTCTTCAAGTCTTTGGAACCTAGCTATGATACCAGTTGATCTGTAAATATGGGGCATGTGTATTTTCCATTTCGTCAACATGGATCCTCTGTAGAATTAAAAATGTCATTAAGTTTGATTGTGTATGCAAGTACAACCCCACAAAAATCTATGTCTTTAGTCTTGGGTTATTTTCAGGCTACTTGGTTTGGATGGCTCACAACTCATTCGATTCTTTATCACAGATTGCTTCATCTTCACTAGGATCTACTGTCCAAATTAATAAATAGGCCCAACCCTCCTCCTTGTTGTTGATTGAGGCAAATCTAAGCTCGCTTGAATGCAGATTTCCACTACTGCTAGTATCCTCTGTATTGAGAGCTTATTTGTATGGGTCGATTGGCTTTCCAAGGAGGTCAAGAAAGTGAAATGCTTCAACAAAAACTAATGAGACAGTTATTCCCTTCATATATTAATAATGCCCATCAAATGCACTCAATCAACAAGCCTCAAAATATTACAATTAAAAAACAAATTGTGTTTACCATGGAAACCAAGTGACAGAGTAGAACTGAGAGGTGTATATTATGTGTCAATAAACCTAATAGAAATTTCGGTTGGCCAGACAAGAACCCTTATATTCACCCTAAACTATCCATGAAGTTCCTCTATGGAAAGACCCTTTTAACCCAGATCGTAGTGAACAACGAGCCAAATTTTAAATCAATGCATGTGCATTCACGCATGTGTGTGTGTGTAACCACCTCTAACTGGCATAACATTGCAAGGAGAAAATAAACTCTTTAACAAAATATTTGGTTAATAGTTTTTTACTTCCTACTTCGACTCACAAATGTTCAAAATTGGATGCTGAAAAAAAACTACAAAAGATCATCCTTTTGTCTGGTCCCTCAAACTTTGAATAGTGTTGTGCACTATTAGAACACTTGGAATATTCAACGTATAGGCACCACCTACCTTCATTTTGGTTATAGTGTAGTGAACAAGTAGCTCAACGGAGACAACAAGAGGTTGCAATCATTAAATTGCAACTTTATAGGTAATGGCCAGTCGACTCACACATGCACCAGATTGATCCTATTCCAATGATATATTTAACATAACAAGAACAATTGAGGAAAGAAAACATCCATGGTGCAGAGTGTTCAACCCAAGCACAACATTTACCGTGGAACCCAACATTTAATGGAGATTTTTACTAGGCTCACAAGATAATTACAGAGGGGTGAGTTATACACAAATTCTTTGTATTGTTACTCACCAACAATAGAAATCACATATGTCCATGGCTCAAAGGCACCTTCTCTCATTGCCGACAGGATTCT
The DNA here is from genome assembly GCA_900067695.1 of Picea abies. Taxonomy (NCBI): domain Eukaryota; kingdom Viridiplantae; phylum Streptophyta; class Pinopsida; order Pinales; family Pinaceae; genus Picea; species Picea abies. The sequence goes on from CBVK0100507716.1 coordinate 12,061, forward strand.
TGAATCCTTCATCCACCGATATTCAAGTAGGTTGCACTTTTCAACCTCTTACTTATGTATGTTGCTTCACTCCCCAAACTCTGCTTTCATCTCTTTGTTGCCTCCAACACTATCTTCATTTATTTTAATGGACTTTCTTTGGAAGGCCAACCATCATAATGGTTCATTTCCACTTCCAATTTTGGCCAAAAAGACCAAAACTAAAATAAAACAAAGATATGTTTATTGAAAATTTACACTAAGTTTTGACAAAGATCCAATTCATATCAACAAACCAATCGATTTAAGTGGACCTTAATAAGATACTTTATCATTTATTCTTATGACTATTAACTTTAAGTCGTTTTTCATTCTGTCAATTGGGCTTAGCTCGGGTGGTTTGGAGGAGTGATTATTATCCTCTCCACCCAGGTTCAGTTCCCGCAAGTGACATGTTGAACTCATAACAAGTACATCGTATAACAATATGATTAACTTTGTGCTTAGGTTTTCCTTTACTCTATTAAGATGGCCTGGATCCAACAAAGGAATTAAAAATGAACATGAGATTCACTACTTATAATGCATGGCACTTCTCCCTAGTAGTCAATATAAAGCCCTCA
>CBVK0100507719.1:0-12050 GCA_900067695.1 Picea abies
TTGATGTTCCGTTTCCCTTTCACATGTTGTTGAAATTGATATATAACCATTTCCTCTATGATTATGTTCCTCATGGAGACCATTCTTCCTTGAAGTGGATTTTATTTTTCCACCAACTAGCTTCGATGATAGTTGGTTACTCTAGAAGGTTGTATCCTCACCTCCACATGACCAATCGTCAAAATTTTCTTCGGGCTCTTGTATAAATGATTTTTCAAATGATGATGCCCCACTTTTATCATTTTTCTATGTTTTATTATCAATAATAGGTATGGTAATTTCCATCATGTTTGCTTGCAACAAAGGTAGGAGATTGATCAGTTTGTCGAATTAAAAGTTCCCTTGGGTTTTCTCTTGGGGTGAACATGACATCTCCCTTTGGAGTGCTATGTGATTCTTCACTATCACTGAAAAATGATACCTTGAGACTATCCATGGGATTGTATCTACATGAATGTATGCAAATCCTTGACCTTTGAGTAACATGCCTTGGATTCAACGACTATGTTGTCCTTAATTGAACAACCTTTTCATTAACATGAAAAGTATCTATTTCATATTGAATGAAAGGATATCCCCCGCTTTGACCCACAGATATCTGAGGCAGTATACCCGATATGTTAGAGGCGGATAGGGAATATTTAGTTAGAGTGGGGAATAGGAAGGTTGCACAATGATGATCACTTTTAGACTGAATGTGATTTAAATCACGTGACATGGATGTTTATTCCTTTACATTTCTCAATTGACGTGTAAGTATTCCACAAGGAAAGGGTCTAGGACTGGAATTTTTCAGATTTAGGGGTGTGTTGCTTGTCAATTAGCATGAGTATTATTTCAAGGGGGATGACCTCCTCCCACTGCAATTTAAGGAAAATATCTGAATATTATGCTATTTTTTTCACCACTTTTGGGTACCCTAATTCTTCCAAGAATATTCAGAAGACGAAGGATTCCTTTTCAAGATCTAGCTCTATGCTTTAATTTAGAACTAAACTTAGATAAAGGTGGCAGTCCATGTTAAAAAATGATTTAATATGCACACCAAAAATACATGCCATGATAAATGTTGAAGAGTGAGGGTGGCAATGCATGATGGTAGCAATCAAAAACATAAATTCTCGAGGAAAATTATTATCCTTCAAACTGATGGGATCCACAATCCTTCCCAGTTCTCTAAAAACTTCCTTAGAATAATCACACAAAGAGGGATGGTGATGGCAAAAAGAATGAAACTGCTCGTCTACTACTTGCAGCAGCTATTTATATCCTTTGATTGAAGAAAACACCTCAATATTTTTTCGGTTGTGTTGGAAATAAAGACGGAGGAGATTCAGTCTCTACAACAAGCCCTTCCAATATCTATGTGCCTTAGCACAAAAATTAGTAGAGAACATGGAGGTCCTAACTTCATTTCTACCAGTTCTGATTGTGAACAAATCATAATCGAATTCCTCACTCTTGCCATTATCGACCTCATCTCTCATGCTCAAATTGTGCCATTGCCAAAAAACATTTATATTTATCTTTTTGGAGACTTTAGGGTTTATTCAACTGATTTTGTATAGTGCTCTTAGGTTGAACCAAGGGGAAATTATATAATTGGAGTGTGGAGTGTACAAGTCTTTTACACTGTGAGGAGGAAATGGTGCAATGACACATCTAGGGTCTCCCATTAAGCTAGCCATGTCTGCATGTCCTCTATTAATTTTTAGTAATACTTTTGGGTTTTTGTTTGATGGTGGGTTCGATGACCTGTTAGAATAAACACAAATATCTCTAGAATTTGTTGTTGGTTTCTTTTCCAATGGGAGGTGAAACCCTCAGCTCATCTCTCGGGATGGGAGGATGGAGTTGTTTATACAAACAAGGTATTTTTCCACTTTGACCAGATCTAAAAACTCCACATAGGCATACCCTTGTGGGTTACCAAATTCATTTTTATAAATGGTAATGCATTTAAATATCCTACAACACTCAAAATGAGTATTCAAGTCCTCTGCAGTGCGTCAGCAGTCCACCTTATCTACATAAACTGAATACCTATTGAATTCTTCTCATCATCCTCCCATTATCTCTCCTCCTTGTTTAATATGTATCGCCTCCTCTTGGATGTTGTATTATGTAACATACTTTCCTTCTATTTCTTCAACTCTCACATGGGTGAGTTATTGCTCATTTCGTTTGTCCATAGTAAGGGACTGCTTTCCAAGAGATACTTTAGCTTGCATTGTTTAAGTGGGAAAAGTAGGTGAATTTTGTGCATACTCCTCATATTTAAAACACCCTTGGATTTTTCTAATTGTATTGTCTCGTTCAATTTGGGCATCACCTTGATCAACTTGTCATTGAAATAAATTATGTTCAACCTTTTGATCCTCTTTCAGTTGATTACAAGCATGAGGTGTTGGACATGGTATTATGGTGCTGGAATTGATGTCAAATAAGGCCAATATGATCAATGTTGGACATGGTATTATGGTGTTGGCTTTTATTTCAAGAAGATCAATATGGTATTGTCATTATATGTCTTTGAGATCCTAAGTATTGGAAGAGATAACGTAGTAGGTTGCACAAAAGACATAGCACGAAGTGCAGAGGAATCTAGTATAAACCTAAATCTTAGGAGAGGTAGTGTATTAGGTTGTATGAGATCAAACTGTGCAACATTAATACCTTTTGAAAGGTTGAAGGAAAGATCAGGATAAAAAGTAACTTAAGGAAGTGTTATTGGAATCGAATTCTCAATAGATCAACTAGAGAACACATTCACAACTATGAGGAATTTTTTTTACAATTAGGAGATATGAAAACCGTCTATCACTAACCAAAGGCACAGTTAAACGATCTTGGTTCAACTAGAATCCAAGTATAAAGACAAAGGGGTTAGGAGGAATCATGTTCGTTGATGAATTTTTCGGGACAATCTAGGACCGTCAGATCGAGATAGAGCCAGAGGCTGGGAGAAATTAAATCCCAACCATCAGATCAGGATAAACAATCCTCAACCATAGATCAAGACCAATAGGACTCTGGAACTTCATCACTTCAATGAAAATTGGAGACTAGGTAGAGGTACAAACTCATGAATCCACGAAGTCACGTACTCACATCGATCGTCGGATCAAAGGAAGAGCTGGGAAATCCTGTCAATTATTGATCAAGCATAGTGGAAGGATAGGATAAGCAAGGCCAAAGGAACAAAGTATCAGGGTAAACAAAGGTCATCGGATCAAGATGAGGGAATAACTACAATGGTATATCTATTTGACATTTCGACGATAAATGGATGTTGGAAGGAGCCACAATATCCCAGAATCACCAAAATCCCACTAGTCGTCCGATCAAGAATGAGGTTATGATAACGGATATTCTCTTGGACTATTTGATCATGCGAGGGAAGGAATAGTTAGTCAGGATTTGACCACTTTGATATTACGAGGAGTCCCAAATAAATAAAACTCCTGAATCCATGAAGTACCGAAGCCACGAAGTGAAAATCCATGATCCAGGAGGGAGACATGTGGCAGAAGAAAGTGAAAATCCATGATCCAGGAGGGAGACATGTGGCAGAAGACAAAGATGACACGTGGCCGAATCAGCTGGTGACAAGTCTTAAGGTATAGTTGGCACATTTGGTATATGAAAGTCATGAATCAAGGTGACACATAGTAGGCACTCAAGTAGTGCTACATCAATATTTACATCAGCAAGCCATGTCACTATGGGATTACAACCTTCGGGGATGTCCAACTTCTCCTACCAAAAAAAATGCCCGAAGCATCGAAGGCCAAAGTCGCGAATTAACATTTGGTCATTGATATAAGATCCTTCAGAATATTTATTGATCGTCTGATCAAGTACAATGTAAGGATAGAGTAAGAATGAGGTGTTAACTGACAATAATCATTCACCGACATTCTATGACTTATTTGGTAGGTAAACCTCTGGAGGAATTGTCCTACTCCAGAATTCTAGTAACCCAAAGTCCTGGAATCACGAGTTGTTGAAGTCCCGTAGTGAACAAGAATAGTTCATATCAACTACTGATTAAGTCATGATCATTGATTTTGTCTTAGCCTCCAGATAAAGAAATAATTGTCCATTCAACAAGATATTAAATCCACACCGTTAGATCAAGATCAAAGAGAAAGAGATCAATGGATAAGATGTCATCACAGTGCAAATTATGAAAGGATTAGACCAGACCGTCGATCTAATAACTTTGGGAGTAATTTTATCCATTGGAATAGTCGACATGATATGTAACCACTCTGGAAGGTAACACTCCGGAATATATCTCTTCGGCGATAAAAATATTTTGGTAAAAGATAAAAAGTTCTAAAAGGTCGAAGTTCAGATGACAAGGTTAAGTCATTGGTCATGTGAGTGCTCAAGATAAAAAAGGTGCAACACTAGCGCTAAGGACAGTACTTAGAAGGTAATCATGTGGTTTGATCCCGTGGTCACAAAGAAAAGAATGGTTTGAAGGAAGCACATGTCTACAGATATTCAAATCTAAAACAAGAAAATAATCAGTGAAGAATTAAAATGTTGAACAATTTTCAAGGGATTTGAAGTCTTTAAGCTATTAATAATAATAATAGAAGTTATTATTATTAATTAAAATGAAGAGGTGAAATGGTTCAAACAAAGAGACACAATGCTTCAAATTCACACCAGTTGGAAGACTATATAAACAAGAAAGAATGGTGAGAAAAAAGTGTCTCTGGAGTCTAGATCAGAACGTCAAAAGCAGAAGCAGAGTCCAAGAAGGAAAACTGAAGATACTTATGCAGTGAGGGTGGAAGGGAGGAGAAATGAAGGATTCATATCCTTTACTAAGTAAAGTTTGAAAACAATGGAGTTGGTGCTTCCTAGGGTTGTTTCCCTAAAATAAGGGATTTGGTGATTACTAGGGTTGGCGCCCTAAATATAAGGGAGTTGGTGCTTCCTAGGGTTGGTGCCCTAAAACAAAGGATTTGGTGCTTCCTAGGGTTGGTGCCCTAAAATAAGGGAGTTGGTGCTGAGTTGGTGCTTCTTAGGGTTGGTGCCCTAAAACAAGGGAGTTGGTGCTTCCTAGAGTTGATGGCCTGAAGAAGGGGATTTGTGTCTCCAAGAGTTGGTGCTCTAAAGAGGATTGGTGTCCTTCACAATTACACATTATTCTTTATAAACTTTGTAATTCTTGATATATATATTTGATTTTTTAAATACAAGTCCATTGATGATTTATTGTGATAATTAAAATAACAAAGTAATTACTAATTGTTTAAAAATGTAATACTGATTCACCCCCTCTTCTCAATATTTCCAATAAGTTTGAACATTTAATATCATAATTGGTGTAGAATAAAAGATATTTAAGTATAAGCTAAAAATACTTACCTTAAAGATAAAGGTAGGGATTAGCTACTATGTAACTCTTTCTTGTATATAGATTGATTATTAGTTTATAATCTCAAACTATAAATTAATAAATGTTACATTTTGGTGGAAAGTAAGTGAAATGTGAAAAGTCATGATGATTTTGTGAATATTGTATATTGATTGACAATAACATGGAAAAGAAATCCCTATTGATGGGAGATCTGATGATGAACTCTAAGGGATGATACCTAAAATGCATTTACATTATTTTTTTCTGATGGAAGAAATCACGGGAAATCCTTCGAGTACTTTCCCACATTTCATGGATGGTAAATGGGGTAAAACGTCAGCCATAATTACTAGGCCTAACTCCGTGGGGACATTGACTGAGGCCCAATAATATCAACAATTTAGCTGGCCGAGGACTTGACCCTGAAACCTCTTATAAAAGACATCTACATATATCAAAGTTTCCTAGTTTTATTAAATATTTTTTTTTAAACTATTTTTTTTTTTTCATTTTTGAAAATGTAAAATGTTTATATAAACATGATTAAGAGTCATCCTTTTGTTTTTTATTTAATTGTTTTGTGAGAAAAATAAGTAAAGAAGATAGAAAAATGGAAGAAAGTATATTTAATGAAGACACATTCTTTTTAATTTAATTAAATGATACAATGCAAATAACAAAAACAATGATGTAGAAACTTCTTAAAATTCAATTTAATCTATCGAATAAATAAAATAAAAATAAAAATAAAAGAGAAAAAAATTAACTTCTCAATTTATAAAATTATCAATTTGAAAAAAATTTAAAAAATATATTTTTAATTTAAAAAAAAAAAATTAAATAATAATAACTAACCTATATCAAAACTTAGATGATATAAATATTAATAATAATAACTAACTTACATTACAACTCAAATCATATAAATTTTTATAATAAAAATTGGATTTATAAATAGTATTTAAAATTTCAATATTAAAAAACTAAAATATTGATATTGAAATGAATAATGAAAAAATTAAAAAAAAATATTTTTAATTTAAAAAAAAAAATTAAATAATAATAACTAACCTATATCAAAATTCAGATGATATAAATATTAATAATAATAACTAACCTACATTACAACTCAAATCATATAATTTTTTATAATAAAAATTGGATTTATAATTAGTATTTAAAATTTCAATATTGAAAAATCAAAATATTGATATTAAAATATTATATAAATTTTTATAATAAAAATTGGATTTATAAATAGTATTTAAAATTTTAATATTGAAAAATCAAAATATTGATATTGAAATGAATAATAATATGCATTTTATTTTTAAATTTTTAAATTTTATATAAGGAATTGTAAATATTTATAATAAAAAATGGATTTATAAATAATATCTAAAATTTCAATATTGAAAAACCAAAATATTGATATTAAAATGAATAATAATATGTATTTTTTCTTTTAAATTTTGTATAAGGAATTCGTAGGTACATGGATGGTGGATAAATTATCTTACATTTACAATGTTTTTTAAGTTGAAGTGGGAGAATTTTAATTTTGAAGAGGAAAATAAAGTTAAATAAGTGTATAAGAATTAATGGAATGAAAAATAGATACACATCAAAATGATTTTACATATATGTTAAATTTAAATTTCATTTCACTTATACATATGAAAAATTCAAATAAAAAAAATATTACTTATGAGAAATGGGAAATTTGAATTATGAAGGTTAGTGTTTAATACACCTATTTAATTTCCTTATAATAATTAGTTTCTGAATTTTATTTTACATGATGCTCCTATGAAATTTAGATGATGCTCCTATGAATGAACATGTGTTATAGATTATAAAAAACATTGTTTTTGATAAGGCGAGTCAAATGGTGCACACCTTGAATTCTTCAATCTATTGATTGATAAAATTTCTTCTCCATTTTGCAACATAATTGAAAAAGTCAATTAATATTTCTTCTCCATTTTGCACATAATTGAAAAATGAAAAAATCAAGATAGGTATTTCTTTAATGTTTTTTTTTTTTTTTTTTTTTTTCCATTTTTTTAATTTTTTTTTTTTTTTTTTTTTCTTTCCATTTTGCAACATAATTGAAAAAGTAAAAAAACCAAGATAGGTATTTCTTTAATGTTGAATTCTTCAATCTATTGATTGATAAAATTTCTTTTCCATTTTGCAACATAATTGAAAAAGTCAATTAATATTTCTTTTCCATTTTGCACATAATTGAAAAAGTGAAAAAACCAAGATAGATATTTCTTTAATGTTACTTATTTCTTCTTCATTTTGCAAAAGTAAAAAACTAAGATAGATATTTCTTTAATACCACTTGTGTATGTAGGGCATACAAATAGAGCTAAATATGAGATAATTATTTAGCTCATTTCCTTATATAACACTACTTAAAAAAATGATTGCAAAGGAACTGCCAAACATGCTAGAGCTAAATATGAGATAACTATTTAGCTCATTTCCTTATGCAACACCATTTAAAAAAAAATATTGCATATGAGATAACTATTTAACTCATTTCAATTATGCAACACCACTTAAAAAAACGATTGCAAAGGAACTATCAGACATGTTAAGTTAACTCATTTATGCATGTTAAGTTAATTCATTTATGCTTTAGTTTTACCAACAAAACATGCTTTGTCCTGGTGAAGTAGATAACATCAACATTCAAAATTTTTGAAGAGGTAAGGCACTTTACAAGGTTTTAAAAGTACTTTTCATGTTTCTCAAATTGGATATGGATAGATGCTAAACTTGAATATGGATAGATGCTATGATAGGTTTCAAAGGATATCCACATTTTATATATAAAAATAATGTATATTATGGCACAATATGTTATGGTAAAACTTTTATTTAGAAAAACTATAATGTTCTTCTAAGATGATAACTTAAAACAAATCACATAGTTTATAAAATATCATGCGTACACACATACATATAAAGTGTATAGATGTTATGATAAGTTTCAAAGGGATATTCACATTTTATACATAAAATGAATGCATATTATGGCACAATATGTTATGGGTAAAACTTTTATTTAGAAAAACTATAATGCCCATCTAAAATGATAATCTAAAAAAAATCACACAGTTTATAAAAGCATGTGCGCACACACATATATAAAGAGAGATATAGAGAATCAATACGATAATTTATGTTTCAATAATGACATATCAATTTAACCCCTTGATCATATAATCCCCTTGTAAACCCCATGAAGATTAATATTAATAATATCAACAAAAGTAAAAGATGGATTCTAATAATCACTTATTTTTTGTTACAATGCTATGTATGATTTATATATTTTCAAATAAATGACACTAGCACTTGAAACATTTTAATCAAAATTAATGAACAATTAATAAGTAGCAAAGCTAGCTAAATTACCAATTTAATAAAGACAAGTATTTAATCCACAATGATTATTCATCTACTAATCATTCAATGGTTCATAATTCTCCTCAAGAAAAATAATACAACAAATATTCCCTCAAATTACCATATACAATTAACCTTTAATCCATATAGGTGTATTACTCAGTACATTACATTCAAGTACAAATTGCATATAAAGTTTCAAATACAATTCTCTATAATGACTAGAAAGAGATTTGTTCTAACCGTTTTTTTGTAAATTTTCTTTTAATTGAGGATCCTTTTTATAGGGTTAATTCATATGAACAAAATTAAATTAGGAATTCATAAAGATTTATCTTCTTCAAACTTAATCAACGCTCTAGTGCCAAAAACAAATTCTATATCATTAGTCGTAATAGTTTAGTTTGGAATAATGAGATAGGAATACAAAGAGACTCAAGAGTATGTATTTACTCAATTACATATATTTATCTAGCATAAAAACATGAAAATAAGTTACAAAATAGTAATATCATGCATGTAATATTTCTTTCAACTTGTAAAAATCAATTACTTTCTTTAGCGAGATAAATTACGAAACTCAAAAGGGAAAATTCCTAAGTTTTACTAACTACGGGGTTTCTTCCAGATCAATTTCTGAATTATAATAAATCAAGAAAATGTTTTAAAACAATCAATAAGATATTAAAACATTATACAGTCAAACATATATTACCTCCTCAATCTTAAGGACAAAACCCAAATTGTCCTCTTAAAACCCCATCAAATCCAAATTTATGATCCTGGAAAACATGCTGCAGGATGTGTACATGCCCTTAATGAAGGAAAGTTAAGTATGTACCCAAAACAATTATTGAAGTAAAGGTGAGTATGTCTTTATTTTATGGAAATTGTTTTAGTAGAATGACCCAAAAATAGTCTTGTAGGTCTTGCTTAAGGTTGAGGTTTTTAGTTAAGTTTTAGTCTTTAGACTAATTGGAAATCTAGGATTTAAAATTTATGCTAGTGTTGTAACTTTCTCATTAAATATTTAATTTAAGATTTCTTAAAAAAAATAATTTAAGAGAATTTCAAGTTGTAAGTTGTCTATCTATAAATTGAAATTTCTAGAATTATATAGCTTTTTTTTTATGGCTATAGAAGATCCTCTCTTGATGATTATTTCATTACAATATTTCTCCAAGTATTATCTCCAATTATTTTTTTCCAAATAAATATTTTCTTGTTGGTTGACCATCATGTCAACTCCCAAATGTGTAATTTTCTTCCTGAGGGATCCCCAAGCCACAACATGTTGTATGAGAAAAGTACAATAACTAGCATGTAAACTGTGTGGCTCCTATAGATCTTGTGGTACCCCACCTACTTAGTGATAGAACACTATTGAGACCAAACTCAACACTAGCTCAACACGAAATTGAGCATTAGTAAATCCATCCAACATTAGGGTTCAAAAAGACAAGCTCTCAAACCAAATTATCCTTTCTTATATAGCCTTTGCGGCTCATTCCTTTTGTCCATATCATACAAAATTATAATTATTTTAATTACTATTTCTATATTAATCACCCACCCATGTGTCACTCCATGAACATGTGTGTGTAAATTGAAACTAGTGAAATTCATATTATAAAATTTATAGCTAGGACAAATAGCAACATTACATATGACTGTTATCCATAGTCTAAACAAAATTGACATCCCTTTACATGCAAAAAATAGAGCTTGCAAATGTCTATAGTCAAAACATCCAAGTATTTTTTAAAACTATATATTTCGAAAAGAATAAAACATCTAGTATTCTAATTGCTTTAGAAAACATTTAAACTTAATGAAAAACATGGTAGCTAACAACATCTTCCATTCCAACATTGGAAGGAAAATATTCCTAATTACCAAGGTCCATATCCTCTATCAGATGGTGTACTGTGTCTTCTTCCTTGAATTCCCCTTGAGAAAAATTGATGGACATCCTATGATTCGAGGCTCTTGATTGAGAACCTTTGATCATATATACAACCATGTTTCTCAACATATTACATTCAACTTCCAAAGTGACTAATTTTTGTTTTTGTTGAACGACTGTGCTCATGATTGAAGAAATTTTGTAGGTGCAATGATGCTCATTTTCATGAAATTTTGAGGTGACCGAAAAGAGGAAATTACTATTGCATTTGATAGATTCTTCATGCATTCGAAGAACTCTTCATATTTCTTGTGGTTCCCTATATTTCGTGAGGGAAGAACATAGACAAAGGTGCCATCTTAAGACTGATTTTCTCCCAAGGTATCTCTTTATCAATGAAACAAGAATGCCACTATTTCATAGAGTACCCAACACCACGAGAATGCCATAGATTTAAATATGTCTAAAGTTTGATAAATTGTTTGGGCCAGAACATAAAAGATCTAGGAAACCAAATTCCCCAAAAATAAAACCCACGATGCCAAAATATGATTTCTTACTAAGTTTGAAACCCATAGAGCTAAGGTGGTGAGAACCTAGTTCAAATAAAAAATGCATAAAATCTAGAAAACCAAACACCCATAGAGAAACCAAGAGCCAATTTTGTTGTGAAATCACGTAGAGAACATGCCTAGAATCTAATACCAGTAAATAGAAATTCCATAGATGCCTAGAATCTAATACCAGTAAATAGAAATTCCATAAAACCATGCAAAATCTTACTGCAATTCTTGCTAAAAAAAACTATAATGATTTGGTGAATATGATATATTGATTGACAATGACATGGAAAAACAAGCCTTATTAATGGGATATCCAATGATGAACCCTCAAGGGAAAATACCTAAAATGCATATACATATATCAAAGTGTCTTAATTTTGTTATATCCTTTTAAAACTTATCTTCAATTTTTGAAGAGGAGTGATATGATTACGATTATAGAGTTAGTTTTTTTTTTCAATTTTTTTAATATATGTTTGTTATATATCAAAGCGTCTTAATTTTGTTAAATCTTTTTTAAACTTTATCTTCAATTTTTAAAGAGGAGTGATATTATTATTATTATTATTATTATTATTGTTGTTGTTATTATTGTTATTATTTATTTATTTATTTATTTTTTTTTATTTTTTTTATTGGGGGAATCGACAACTCGCTGTGACACAGGGTTGATCCCCGTCGGCTACCACTATAATCCCAGGTCGATCCCCGTCGGCTACCACTATAATCCCAAGTGCAACCACCCAGCCCGCAAGAATGGCGCACGAGTAAATCCGGG
>CBVK0100507722.1:0-10168 GCA_900067695.1 Picea abies
ATTCAAATTTCTAAGGATTTTATATAGTTTCTATAAAATTTTGATGATTTCAAGGTAAAATAATTTTATCCTATCGAATTTGGGTGGATCATTTTTATAAAAAATGGGATTTGGCTAATTAGCCCATGGGAAAAAATTATCACCTAAAATTTCCCTTGTACAAAATACTAATTATTTTAATTATGAACTCCATATTATTGACCCACAAATGTGTCACTCCATGCACTGTAAGACACCCCATACTCACTTTTGGGCATATGTCACAAAAATTCAACCTCTGTCATATACTCAATTTTTTAAATTCTGTTACCTCATTCATTAATACTCTAATACCATTAACTATTATTCCCAACCTATCTCTAATACCCATATGTAATAATATACCTTGCATATGAAACACTTATCCAGTCCTAGCATCATTCAATTCAATGCATAACTTATGCATAACACATAATAACATTCATAAATATAAATGTGCACAACAATAATTAAGCACATAATTACACATAATAAACAACATATAAGCCACACAACATAACACATATTTATATAAAATTATGAACTAGCTATAGACCTCAAACGTTCCACACAACCATAGACACTGTTTTTCTATCTCTTTCAATAGTAGGTCACCCTTGAGCTGGGGCTATGACTCCACCAGCAAAAACAATACTTAAGCCAACTAAGGCATCACAATAAACAAAAAAAATGGCTATGCCAAGGCAAGAAACTCCAAAAACAATTCCAACCTACAACATCTCATTTCCCATCAACACACGCAACCCAAGGAAGTGTACCCCTTCTCTGCTCCACAGTCCCTTAGGCTATCCCACTTCCCTTCCAGGGCTCCACAGTCCCTTAGGCTATCCCACTTCCCTTCCAGGGGTCCAACACAGGTCGACCAAGAAGTATCAAAGCTCTGTCGCTCTAAGAACTCCAACCACTATAATGAAGTCTCTAGGAACCCTCTAGGCCTCACACCAAGGGACTCTATCGCATAAAATTATCTCTCCAAGGATTTATCCTTCCCCAAGGAAACCTTGTAATACCCTGATTTTAAGTCTTCAGTTTAATAATGAAAATGTTTATTTGATGAAAGGCCAGAGTGCCTATAAAAAATGAAACAGGTCAGAGTGCCTATAATAATGTAATGCTTTGCAATTTTCAATAATAAAATTACATCGTTGGCTGTAGGAAGAAAAATGACAAGAGTTATATGGGGCTATGATTCCATGAGATAGGGGGAAACCAAGGAGTTAAGTCTTTATGCTTTGTTTAATTAATTATTACCCATGTTTGTGGTGGGGGAATATAAGGGGGGTGCATGAGTCTCTTGGGGAGACCACGCTGGCCTTGGGGGCACTTGGATACAAAATCCATGTTCTTGATTGTCTTGGGGGTTGGTAAGCTCAATCATTCATCAACATTGGTCGGTTCTAGTATTTGATGGGAAAAGAGGAAATATATTGCTGGGGAACATCCATGGTCGGTTGGATGTGGGATTTACTAGTGTATTTATAGTCATGAATTAATTCCAGAGTGCATGGATGCATTGGCATTTTGATAAACCTTGTCACAATTGTGAATCCTGAGAGTTCCAGCACTGATATTCTTGAACAAATGCACTGGAGCTCTGGAAGAAGGTGGGAATATTGAGGGATTGCGTGGAAATGAAGGGGGTTCATTATCTTAGGTGGTGAGGGCTGGGAGAATACAACTAGTGAAATTTGGATTACTTTGTGTTGAGAAACCTTTGAGAGCTTGAGTGCTGGCTGGTTTGGGAAGATGAGTGTCACTCTAGAACCCGTCTTTATGGATTCATAGCCCCGGATCTGGGGTGAAATGGTGTTGAGAATTTGAACAATAGTGTCTAGGGTTGGGTGGAACTTCCTTGGTCTACATCCAGTTGGTGATTGGTTTTATCAAATATAAGTTCTCTTTGTCATGTGTTTCTTTGCTTGTACATAATTATTTCTATTGTCTGTTGATTATTATCTTTGAGATATGTATTAATAATGTGTCTACTTGTTGGTTATTGTTGTGCATGGCATACTATTCTTTCTTTTATAGTTTAACATGAATCTTGATGGCTTCATGTGTTATTGCATGCTTCTTTATTTAGTTATTGGTATTAGGTATTCAAAATTAGTTTATGAAGAGGTTCTTGAGGTAGCATGGCCCGACTTGATAGTGGCCGGGTATGTTACCAATTGGTATCATAACATATTGAGGGGCATTCTAGAAGTAGCATGCCCAACCTTGGTGGTTGTGTATGTTACAAACCCAAGGCGAATTGTTCACCCAAATCCACCTAGGTTTCACAATTTTTCACAATGTCACAGGGTTTTAGTGACACCATAGCTCACACATAATATCATAGAAAAAAAATGACAAATCATAATGATGAGAATGAATGAGAATCCCTCCACTTTTCCACTAAGTACAAATTATATATATGCATGTTCCCTTTTTGACAAGTGGCACCTAAAGAACTATTTTTTCTAACATGGTCTACAAATGTGATGCATTTTTATTAATACATTAGAGTGTGATTACAATTTACATTTCCAAGATAACCAGCCTAATATCACACATGCACTTCAACCCAAAACATTTATACATAGGCACTCCATACCAAAATGATATTAACTTACCAACCTATAAAAAAAATGTACATATACGCATTTACAACTCGGGGATCAAGCCAGGGATATTAAATTCCACTGCCCATTATTTATGAATTATCTTCAATGCATTATATACAAATGTACAATCAAAATCCTCAAACTTCTTCAAAAATTTACGTCCCACGAGTACTCTTCTCACATGGAATCCTCATTCTCCCACGTAGCATATTCAGGACCGTAGCAGATCCATTGGACCTTTAATAGAGTGCCAATGACTCAATTCCTGAGAAATTTTGACTTCCTATCCATTATGTGCACTGATTGGACTTGGAATTCACCCTCGTCTCCACCTGGATCATAGTCTAATTAATTCTATGGTTAGGATAAAACACATACTTTTTAAGAAAATACACATGAAATAAATTATGAATGAACATGGATGTAGGAAATGCAAGCATGTATGCAACATAACCAATCCTCTCCACGATTTCAAATGGTCCACGATATATTTATGTCAGTTTTGGGTATCTTCCCATTGATGGGTCCAAATGTCCTGTCAAGTAGGTAAGGGGAAATTCCCAATGTTGAGTCCCAATTAGATTTTCTCTTATTTGGGATGGAAAATTTTGACTAGTATGTGGGCCTAGTTTCCAATAAGAATTAAAAGAAAAATATGAATACAAATGAATTTTCTGCCAAATAATTCTTACTAATATTAGATATAATCTAAATAAAACAAATGCAAACTATATAATCTAACTATTTCTAACTTGTATCGATCAGGAGCATTTCTAAAAGATGGAAAAAACATGAAATAATATTATTCATTGTAGAATTAGTTAATGCCATTCAATAATATGTTATAACAATAAGGCTACATATTAAATCATAAATAATTATAGATTGAATCTGTAACATTATCATTGTATCTATTAATAACCACAAATGATGAATAACTTAGACCATACACACATAAATAGTTCATAAGAGATATTATTCCAGAAACTATAAAATTCAATTACACATGTAGAATAGTCCCATATGAAAATGAACACCATTCAAGGTTTCCAAAGATGTCTACTACTCTTCATTAATGAGATAATAGTATCACCATCAAACGATGGGAAAAATCCCCTTCTTACATTCAATGGTATTCTTTTTATATAAAAAAAGGAACACTTTTCACATTATATATTTGCCAATAGTTACATCTCTTTGATTTATTCCTTTTGTATTATCCTACAATTCAGAGTGCCTCCATATATTTACAAAATTTAAGAATACTCTTGAGTAGTCAATCTCTCTTTATAAGTTGTTCATGAGTCACAATTCCTGAAAATGTCTTTGATCATGTCCATATACATTCATTTATTTTCATCAAACTTACTAGGCATTCTGCCATCCACCTAGCACAAAGGAGTCTACCAACATGTTCTTCATTGTCCTAGCTTTCCAATGAGCCATCTTATGCCTAATTTGACCACTTAGAACTTGAGATATGATCTTATGAATTTAACGCTCAACAACCATTGATTTGCTCCTCAAGTCGATCTCCGTCGTTAGTCTAATAGCTCTGATATTTATCCCACATGCATTGGGGGGATTGATTATGAGGTTTTTATATTGTATATTATTATCCATGTAATTCTTATTTGGTGTCAGGAAGGGTATGGAGTGTTGGGCCTATGTTATAATTTTGACCAGACTTGTAAATAAAGTAACCCTGCATTTAAATAATCAAATCATTAGGGTACATGCTCAACTACATACTTAGTGATATACTCGTTTTCCATTTTTCCTACTATTTAGGAGGGCTGCTATTTATAACATGTCTATTGATAGTAGGTCTATTTTTAGCCGGTGGATTCCTATATGTAATACCATGGGAAAATAACATGGGTTTCCAAAACTATGGGCTCATAAACCACCATTATGCAAATTCCTAGTTTTTAGCTACCATTAAGCCAATTCCTATTTTTATCCACCATTAGGTAAATTCCTATTTTTTAGGAGATAATTCCTATTTCCTTAATTTTAGGAGATATTTCCAATTTTATGGCTATAGAGAGAACTTTAGTAAGAATATTAGCCTCCTAGGGAAGTGCACATTACCCATATAATACTTGGAGTTAACTCACTTCACTTATTTAGTGACTTTCCATAATTAGAACATTCTCTCTCAGTTAGGACTTTAGTTCTATTCTCAGACTCTAGTGTTATTCTAGAAGTTTTTTTATTATTATGGAATGTATGTTGAATTCATGTATATTTCTCACTAAGTTCGCACCTATATTTTAGACCTTTCGTTACTATTAGAAAATTTTGAATTTAGTTAATTGTTTCTATTGGGAGAAGTTACTATTTTACTTGAGAATGCACATGGAAATTACATCCTAGTGCACATTACTCCTCATGTGGTGATTTCTATATATTGTACTCATTATCAAGGATTAGTACATTTTGATTAGAGTTGGTTTCTTAGTCTCTCATGTGTGAATATTGATTCTGTTTTTTTCTCTTCTCTCTCTGTTTTGCAATTAGCTAGTGTAGTAACATTCTCACAATTAGGTCTTGGATTGTGGTTTAATCCTACATGGTATCAAAGCCATTATTGTGAAAGAATATTCACTTTTATTGTACTTTTATAGATCGTATTGGAAAACCCATAGATAATTATGGGTCATCCATCTAGATCTTCTACTTAACCTTGATTGGAAGCCCAAGATAGAGCTTCTACTTCGAGGCAAGGGTTTGTATACGATCACCATGGGGACTCATCTCCAAACTACTTTAGCCATAGAGAAATTAAAATAATTCAATAGAATGGATGAATAATATGGGGTAATGTGCTTGATCATATCTCCAGATCTCCTCCTTCATGTCGATACTTGCAAGACTCCTAATGATGTTTGGACAAACTTGAAGGATTTTCTAGGAAAACAACACAATCTAAGAGATCATCAAGTGTAGAATGATCTACATGCATTGAATCCAAGATATTTTGAGACCCTATAGGAATACATATTTAATTTTAAAACTTTTCATTCTCATGATGTTAAGGTTTGTGGAATTGATAATAAATATGAATAGTCAATATTTTCAATTATAACAAAACAAGGACCAAATTATTATGTCTACACTTATTATTTTCATACTATTAGGTTAGTTATGAGGTATAGATGGAATATTACATCACTATACGATTTCATTGAATCGCGTATCCATAAGAAAATAAAGTTCCTTCAAATAGGGGCACTTAAGAATTCCAAGCCCCATGCGCTTACAACTCAAGGGAGTTCAAAGAAGAATAAGGAGAGAACAAGGTTAAGAAAGACCAAGAGAACAAGAATGAAGGTAAACAATAATACAAAGATGATAGTTTGAATTCTAGGGCATCAAAAGGAAAGAAGGAGAAGACAAAGAATTCCTATTGGAATAGGGGGCTCCATCCTTAGATTTCCTGCATGAAAAATACTATAGATGTCATCAATGCTTCCAGCAAAATCACTGTCAGTAAAACCAACTAAAAATTTTTTGCTTATGAAGGATACCATAAACCATAATCAACTGTTCCAGCCACATACTGCAAAATTCTTTTACCAGTTTGTCAATGAGAGTCCTTGGGTGACTCCATGAATCTAGAGATAAGACTTACATCAAACATTATGTGCAAGGGTTTGTATAGGATCACCATGGGGACTGAGGTTGAGCCTACTTCAACCATAGAGAAATCAAAATACTTCAACAAAATGGATGAATCCTATAGGATATTATGCTTGAGAATCTCTCCATATCTACTCTTTCATGTCGATACTTGGAAGACTCCTAATGATGTTTGGACAAAGTTGAAGGATTTGCTAGGAAAGGAAGACAATCTAAGAGGTCATCAACTGGAGAATGATCTACATGCATTGAATCCAAGATATTTCGAGACTTTATAGGACTACTTCTGCAAGATTAAACTTTGTTTTCTCATGTTAAGTCTTGTGGAATTGACAAGAAAGATGAACAATTAATCTTTTCAATTCTAATAAAACTAGGACCAGAGTATTCTGTCTACACTTCTTCTTTTCTTACTACTAGGTTAGCTATGGGGTCTACATGGAAGATGACATCCCTAGATGATTTCATGGATTCACTTATCCATGAGCAAACAAATATCATCGAAATAGGGGCACTTAATAATTCCAAGCCCCCTGCGCTTACAACTCAAGGAAGTTCAAAGAAGAATAAGCATGAGAACAAGGGTAAGAAGGACCAAGAGAACAACAAGAAAGGTAAACAAAAGTCCATAGATGATACTTTGAGTTACAAGGAATCAAAATGACATAAGGATAAGATAACATGTTCCTATTGTAATAGGGGGTTCTATCTCGAGAGTTATTTCATGAAAATGACCATAGATTTCATGTCACAAACACTTGAGCAACATCACCTCAAGGATTTATTTTAGATAATGCAAGGAAACAACCATCATCAAAAAGAGGTAATAGTCATTCATTACATGCTATTTCATCTTCTCCTAATTCTTGAGTGCTTGATTAAGGGGCTACCCATCACATGGCCTCATCGGATAGATTTCTCTCATACTTGGAGACTTGTTCCAGACCACTGATATTCATGGGAGATGATTCTCCTGCAGAGGTGTGTGGTAAGGGTAGAGTTGATCTAGACCATGGATGATTTCAGGATGTAATTCATGCTCCAAATATTTTAGTGAATCTTCTCTCCATATATAAAATCACTCATTCAGGTTTAGGGAAGAAGGTGGAGTTCACTCCAGACTCTGTTGTTATTTCTAACTTGTCAGATGGTTCAAAAATTTTCATTCGTGAGGTTAATCACCATTCAAGGTTGTACACCTTATCTCACTTCAATCATAATTATTATTATGTATATATTCTAACACATGATTTTTATTGCCCTAAAATTCCCTACCTATGCATACATGGCATTGGCCTTCCTACTTGATCCAGAATTGGATCTAGGAGCCAGATGGGGCTTAGAAAGGCCTAAAAATCAAAGTTCTCAGAATCTCTTCAAAACTGACATGTGCGTAGGCCTCAATGATACAAACCCAATGCAACTTGAACGGGATCAAATAAACGTTGTATGCTCCATATATCACGATCTCTTCACTTTTCCAAATAGATAAAAAAAATGCTGACTGTACATTCTGTATCGTGCCATGTGGCAACTAATTGTACAGGCCGTATGATTGTACAACTGAAGTGGCAAGGTACAATGGATGCTGACATGGAAAGAGGTTGACTGGGTAGTTGATGTGATAGGTGGACCAGTTATTGTGTGACATGTGTCACCACTGCAAGGGTGACATGTGGCACATCTGTACGATTGATGTGGCAGGTCTGTACAGTCGTACAACACATGGCATGTGACTGGGCCGACACCTGGTCAGATAGATGGATGAATCATCAATGGACACGTGGCATGTTTTTGGTAAAGTGTAACGGTGCCATGTGGCACCCAATTATTGGTCGTTTTTTTATGGAAAATTTTTATGGGTCAACGGGATTTGAGCCTGTGACCTTCGGTCTGGGTGGAAAAGTGTTTGGCAGGGTCAGGATAGCTAGCCCACCCATGGTGGTGCTTATAACCTATGGTATAAATTTAATAGTTAAAGTGAAATGCAATGTAGTTCGGGTAGAAAAGGGTTGGGGCCTAGCCCCATCCCCTGGTGCGGTCTCATACGACTTAGCAATATAACCATGGTTTGTTCCTTTGTATTGGCGCGTGGGAGCTAGCCCTGGTTCCGTGTTAACACCATATGACTATGCAACATGTGAATAACCCTTTATGTATTGGCACGAATATGTGGTAGGACAACCCCTTGTTTCAGCACCCGTTTCCATATGACCTAGAGTCTAGAGTTGGCGCAGATTTTCAGTGGTTAGCATCGGTCGGTTGGGCTAGCTTTCCGACCAAGGCATGGAAGCATCGAATATGATCATGGGTTAAACATAAAAGAGCGTGTGGAGGTATGGGAATATTCCACGACCTGTGACCAAGGGCCAAGAGTTAAGGGCCATATCAGTGCGTGCGCCAGCCCAAGGGCACATGGAGGGTTCCCAGGTGACCAGGAGCCTGGGAAAAAGGGGTTGTGATCTAATATTTTTTCAAATATGGGTTTTCATACTATATTATAAAGATTTTAATGGATTTTCATCCTTTTTGGGGGGAGTTAATCCATTTTTGGGAGATCTTGGGCCCTTTTTGAGGCCAGATCTTGGAGGGAAGTTGGGAGATGGTTACCAACTTCAGGCCTATATAAACCATAGGATCTCGAAGCCATGAGAGGAGGTTCAAAATAGGTTTATACTAAAGAATTTCCAATCCAAAGCCTTTTTAATCCAGGGAAGTTGTTGAGGAGAGCACCTTTGCGGGCCATTTTTGGGAGCTCCATTCATCCGATTTTAGTGCTATCAGTTTTGTTGGGTTCTAGAGATTTGGTAGAAAAAGACCAGATCAGTTTGTAAACTTTTTGGCACTACTTTGATGTAATTTTAAAGCTTTGAACAGAAATAAGAAATCCTCACCCACTGAGACAAAGGCCCGGAGACGTAGGCGAGATTTCTGAACTCCATTATCACTTTGGTGTTTTATGGTTTGTTGTTCTTCATGCTTATGTTTAGATATGTATATTTCTTTATGACTGCCATATTTATTCTATAATTCTTCCTCTTTCTCTAGTTTCCTAATTGGTATTTTATCTCATGCATAATAACTCAACCATTGTCGTTTAAAAGATAATTTCGGATCAAGTGGTATCAAAGCTAGTTGACATTTGGATTTTGAGTTTGCATGACTACCGGGAAAATGACATGTATAGAGGGACTTTCTCAAGATGAGAAGGATATGAAAAAAACTCTCTTTTCTATGTCATAGATGGTGAAAATTTTGTATGAAGACTACTTGGAATGAAAGAGATCGGTTCAAGTGAAAACTTCAAAGAACAACAGAAGTGAAGAAGAATTGAAGGAATTTCCTTCTACATCGAATTCAAAAAACATCTCTGAGGTATGCAGTGGAGGTCATTCATCAATTTTGCATAGTTTCCATCAATATGGTTCTTTTGGTGCATTTGAAAAACATACAAGAGGTATAGGTTTGATATTGCTAACCAAGATGGGTTATGAAGGAAAGGGCCTTGGAATTGAGGGCCAAGGTATCATTAATCCCATTGAGGTTGTGGAAATACCTCATTATTTAGGATTGGGATATGGCGAAGAGGAGATTGGATATTTCTCCAAGATGGGCTCCAAAACATTGGAAGCAAGTAATGCTTCGAATGATCAGCCTAAGCCATTGCAGGATTGATTCATGAAAGGTGATGGTGTATCACTCCTTGATGGTGATAGTGAATGAAATTCATCTCCAAAGAAAAGTGAAGATAAACAAGAAAGGTATAATGGTCATGATTTTTCCAAATCTCTTTTTGATTATAAAAAACATAATCAAGTAATCTGAAAATTGTGGAATATGTATCCATGTACTTTTTGTCATTCACCCAAGCATTGTGT
>CBVK0100507770.1:0-16203 GCA_900067695.1 Picea abies
GACATTCCTCCCAACCTTAGGCACTTTATCACACTTAATATTTATATGATAGAAGCCACCCCTAAACTAAGGCTGTGAATCCAAAAGGGGAAATTTCTAAGGTCTGGCTCTAAGTCTTCGTACTGAACCCTTAACCCATAAACTCTCAAATAGACTAGAAACATCTCTATAACTATCCCACTTGACCAACACTCTTCCCCCTTAGTGTGCACAACAATATGAATGGGATCCCCTTATCTACTAAATAGTCCCTCATGTTATTTCAATTCATTTCTAATTCTCCAACATAGGTTGTCCAAGGAATACATGTGTTGGGACTCCAAGGATTCTCAATTGTTGCACAAGTTTCCCTCTCACAATATTACAATACTCAATATCAATAGTACCTTGATGATAACATAGGCCTACATGAAGGTACATTGCCAAGTACCAAAGGTAATATTTTCTCCATCTATCCAACCCCATACAATAATTCATACCATCACAATAATAATGCATACATGCTAAAATTCCCTACATTATATTTGCATGCCAATCACTCATCACATGGTATTCATGAGAAGCTCACATTTCAAATATAATCCCAAGCTTAGGATAACATAAATCAAAGTTATAATCAAGGTTTAAGGACTAGTTGATGTTCAGATTGGTCACAATCCCAACCGCAACCTCACGAGGATAAAATACCTCCCTGTGTTTTGATAGAGGTGGTACTCCTTTATTATTGTCTGAAAGATATAACTTGATGTTGCTTCAAGAATATGGGAATGCTAAATAGTAAACCCCAATCTTTATTGCTTGAAATAAAATACAAAAATACTATTCAAGTATAGAAGAATATTCACATAAAAAATTCCTGAGAAAAGAACGAGGAATATTTCAAAAACTGAAATAAAATATATAGAGAGTATTATACAACAATAAATAAACTATAATATGAAAACATGACATTCGTCACATCCATCACATCATAATAAAATGTGGTCACATTCATAAGATAGAAAGGTATGTGTCCACAATAAAGTGAACCTTAAAAGAGTATTTAATTCAAAACAAAAATGAATATGATAGGTGAACTTCAAAAATCTCGTGCTTGTAAACTCAAAGTTTGAGAAATCGTTAAAATTTCACCCTGAATTAGTTCTCTAGAGAGTTTCAAAAAATAACACTCTGTTTACAATAAATTTATTCATACAAATGGACTAGGATGGGGCTCTCATGGACCATAAAAGAAACTAGAACAGGTTTGGACCTAAAAGAAGAAAAAGGAGATGGTTAGAGATTAATTATGGGTTCTCAAAAAATTGAAAATACACAATTGGATGATTTATGAACGAGAAGTATATAGAATAGGAGATTATGAAAAATGACCAGTTTACTTACTGTGATGGATTTTTTCTCTCCTTATTTGCTTTCTATAATGTCTTTTGCTAGAATTTTGATCGGTTGCAACTATTGCTTCTTGATCTGATTCTGTTATTTTAGTTAAGGCATTTTTTAATTGATTTTCAATATAATTTCTTATTGGTGCAACATTTATTTCTTATGTTAATTTTATGTCAAATAATGAATTTTCCATATTTCTAAAGTCCATTGAAAGTTGGCGTAGTATATCTTCAATGTCTTCATTTTTGTTTACATAATTAACCAACCAACTTTCCACTTCTAATTCTAAGTACTCGATTAGACTATTAAATCTCTCAGTTGATGCAGTCTTCAACTATTCCATTTTTTCTTCAAATTTATCTTTTGACATAAGCATTGAATATAATATTAAATGTGGGTTTTCCATATCACCTATTGATCCAGCCAAATCTAATTCAATCAATTTTGAATATAAGTCCCAT
Source organism: Picea abies (assembly GCA_900067695.1). Lineage (NCBI taxonomy): Eukaryota > Viridiplantae > Streptophyta > Pinopsida > Pinales > Pinaceae > Picea > Picea abies. Next base: position 1,848 of record CBVK0100507770.1, read on the forward strand.
TTTTTAACACTTATGGTGTCACAATCAACTAACGTTTCCCTTATACACTTTACTCTTTTTATCCAACATGCTTTGAGTTGCTTTATGTAGACTGTGGAAGGTAAGTCCTCTACTTTTCTTCTGAACTCACTCATACTTGAAACTTTTTCAACAAAGGTGGAAACAACTCCCTTATATAAGTCCTCATCATTTTGAAGGTCAACTTGAAGGTATTTTATGAAATTTGTTATTCTTGATCCAAAAGAAATAAAACTATTTTCCAGTTCTCATGCATCAAGAATAAGAGACATTATTTTCTTGATGTTTTCTCCAACATACCTTCTGACAATAGTGAGTAGGCTTGATTTTCCTCCCAGTCTCAAACTAGATTTTGGTGTTCCATCAAAACTCTTCAAGGGCTTCATTGTAGCAATTAGGCTCACAAATATAGGTGGGGGAATCAAATCATTCTCTAATTATTTGATTCTTTATTTTAGGGTGGCATTTTAATTTTCCATTTCTTCGAATGACATCTTTAGGGCTTCACCTATTCTTCGAATGACATCTTTAGGGCTTCACCTATAGCTTCATGAATTTGTACAATTTTAGATGGTATAAATCCATTAAGGTGGAGTTCCAAGATCAATTTTCCTGGAACTTTTTTATTTTTTGAATGAACCATTTCAATAAACAATTTATTTGAACCTTTATCGAATAGGGAACTATGCAAAGTTAAGAATTATTATTCAAATAGAATTGGTTCCTGTGTAGCCAATTTTGTTGTGACTTCTTTGCTCTCATGAATTCTTTGCTATTCATCAGGAAATTCGATGTCCTCAATGTTCACATCTAGGTCTATATCTTCAAGAAGAATTTCTTCTTCATGTATGACCTCTTCTCCTCCTTCCTTATTTATTTTTATTTTTCTTTTTCTTTTCTTGGTCACTAGGAAATTGTGGGGTTTTTCTAGACTTCTCATAGGAGGGTTTTGATCTCCTCCATCATCGAAATTGTCTATTGAATATTTCTTTTGATCTCCTCCATCATCGAAATTGTCTATTGAATATTTCCTTTGTTCTTGAGTTGCAGACTGAGAATTTTGTTTTGGTAGGCTTCTTTTCTGAGAAGTGTAAGGGGACCTAGTGCTTCTCTCATTGACAAATTTTTCCCATTGTCTATGTTGATCAATGGTGCTAACAACAGTTTAAATATCTTCTTGTTTCTTCTCAATTAACAATGCTTGAGAGTTATGGCTATCATCTTCTTCTTCTTTGAATAATAATGTATTGGAAAATGGGACATTGTAGCCAATTGATGTAACATGTTTCATAAAAAACTAGTTGGGGTCAAAACCTTTGATTTCATTTGCTTTCTTCAATTTAAATTGATCAAATTGAACTAAAAATTCAACAATATTTGCATTATTTTTCAACATTATCTCTCCAATCTTCCATGGTAGAGGAATGAACTTTTTTTTCTTCTTTTCATGAAAGAAATGGGCCTAGAATCTATATTGCTTGCATATTTCCACAAGAAACATCTTGTCTGACACACAATATAGGAGATATGAGGTTTTTTCACGAGAACAATAAATCATGATAATACTGAAATGTTCCATCTCTAAAATTTTTCCTCTTTTATTCAAAAATGATGTTGCTTCTAAAGATAATCTCGTTGTATGTGGTCCAAAAACATTTTTTTTGAAGGATGAAATAAATGCATTATACACTTCATAAAAATGATACATAACCTTTTGTTTCAGCAAGGAAGGGTACCACATCCATACATGGTTGATTTTGGAATTGACTTGTTTGGATAGATGCAAGCCTTTGAAAACATGACAATAAGCAATGGTGAATATAAGGTATGAGGACATGTGGAATTTCTTATTTTTTATGAAATTTTATAACTGAAAAGACAATTCACTAGAGATAATATTTTCTCAATCAAAAATTGTTTTCTCATTAATTAAAAAATGCAAGATATACAGAACCAGTAGGGGAATAATAACCATGGATTCTTGTCCGACTACTCTCGTGAATAGCCATGCCATTTATTGATATGGATTTTTCAACGAACTATCCTGGATACTTGAAAGGTATTCCAGAATCATTGTTGGGTCTTGAAGATACTCATGCAGAAAGTCCAATCCACCATTTATTTCCTTCAAGAATTCCTTGAATTCATCCCCTTTGAAAATCATTTTCGACTCAGGGAGTTTGAGCATTTTCTTGAAGGCTGAAGGTGCTAAAGAAACAGGGGACTCTCCTTGCAACTGAAGTATTCTTTGGTTCTTATCGAATTTTTTGATGCACCATGAAACAAACTCTTTGAACTCGTCGACCTCTTCAACACACCCTACCAGAGCAATTCTTGATGTCCAAATCTAGTTTGAACTCCTCTCTGGAGGTGGAAATGAGGAGTAATACTTGTATTTTCTTAACCACTGAAACCTTTGATCTTCTCATCCAAATAAGTTGAAGGTATCTCCTGTAACATCCCCAACCACCCCACTACTAGGCTATCCCACGTGAAATAATTTTGAAACTCTGTACAATATTTAAAGCATGAAAAAACTATGCAAATACACAGTTTTATACATAAATATAATGGAAAATACACATGCAACATACACAGGAAGACCCATAAGAACAAATGCATAAATAAAGTTGCATCATGCAATTTAACACACAATTGACACTTATATTTGATATAAAGACCACCAACTACGTGCATACCTTCCACGGACCTCCCAACCTTAGACTATGTTGCTCAACAGTCTCAGTAGTGGGTCACCCCTGAGCTGGGACTAAACTCCACCTGGGAAAAGGAATCCTTAACCAGGCTAATGTATCTTAGACAACATGAAAAATGCTCCCATAGGTGCCAACTCAATCTGACAGCCTACAGTCCCTCATTCCCCACATGCCTATCCCACCCCAGGAAATGTGCCCCTTCTCTGCTCAACAGTCCTTCAACTACCCCATTTCCTTTTCGAGGCTTTAGAAACATGCTAGATAGGAAGTATCAAATCCCTATGGCTGCATTTTGGTACCTTTAGGAAAGCAATTCCCAACAATTCTCTCACCCAGAGAGAATTTCTCATGGGCCTGACAACCTGTCTCTTTAGTATCCCACGGGCCTGACAACCCGCTTCTTCAGTCCAACTCTTCAGTTCACCAAGTACAAGAACAAGCACAAGTTTAGTACTGACTCATGTAAGGTACATGTGCATTTTTCATGATAAAGAAGTACGATGGACAACTGAAATATGTGAGCCCAAGGATGGAGGAGTGATGGAATGGACTAGAATCGAATGGAATGAATGGAAATTGCACTAAGTCCAAGCTCTTTGTATGCATGTTCCCAACTTGACACTTGTCAGGTTGAGAGCTACTTTGGCCCACTTGTCCCCATCCTTAGAACTTAGGATAAAACCAATTATCCATATTTTATAATTTAAGGAATATTAATATAATATTCCTTTTTATCTTAAGCTCCCTATCTTAGCCCCTCCTTAACATTTATCCCCCTTTCCCTAACTAGTGGAGTTTAGTCCCCCATACTCTTTTACCTAGTTGGTATGCACACAGTGATGTATTTTTCATTAATATTTGCATGTGAATACATTTATACTTACATCATAGACATATTTTTTCTTTCTGCATCCTGCCTCACCAACCTAAGTACAATTGTATTTACATTTACAGTTGGGGTTCAAACTAGGGGTATTACATCTCCACAGAAGTTTTCCTTTCTTCCGGTTGTCATGCTTAATAAAGTTGGCATATTAATGTACAATCCTTTTTAGAACTTTATTACCAAAGAAAACATTTTTATCATAATATGATTTAGGACTCTTGATTCAAGGATTGTTAAATACAAATTAAATTTAGAATTGATGAAGGATTGTCTCAAGAAGATTGCCATTAATAACAACCTTTAAATACTTAAACCAATTGTCATTTCCGTGAGATTTTCATTAAATGTTCATTAGGGAGAGTGATAATATAAGTCATGGGTTACTGTGGGGGAGCGTAATCAGGAGTATGTGGAGTAATAATGAAATGATCGTGAACCTGTGGACCTGCAGTGGGATTTAGAACAAATGCCTAAGTATAGGGAATCAATCAGGTGAAAAGGATCAAGGGTATGTATGGTAGAACTATGAAATTACCGCGACCCGCAATGAAGTTTAAAATTTGACTAAGTGTTGAGACATCGTAGATGTAATGAAGTATGGAGAGTTAATGGGTATGGTGGAGAGGCAACATAATGTCCCGTGGAGAACAATGAAATTTTAAGAAATTGTCTAAGTATGAAGAATAAATCAGACAGATGTGTTGTGGTTACATATAAGTGAATCATGCAAATGCCTTAGACCCGCGGTGAAGTGTTTGGAGAACTTTCTAAGTATGGGTGTAAAATGAAGGCGGTGGAATGCAAGGGTGTATATTAGAGGCCACAAAATTTTGGTCTTAAAGAAAAGGTACCTCATGAACCCACAACATTTTGGAAATTTTGTAAGTATGGAAAAGGAATATACAAGAGAGAGTTTACTACAAACTTAACACATTTGAGGATCAACAAGAATTTAGGATATAATCAAGGGTCTAAATACTTGTGTTAAATAATTAACTAACATCCTCTCCCCGTTATGCCCCTTTCATTTCCCCCACTTGTGGAACCATATCCCCCCATCTCTTCTTAGTCCTTCTCCATTCACAAAAATTAGAGATATCATATTACAATCAAATGTACAATTATATTTCAGATATGGTATTGGATCACAACCAATTATTCATTACATTTACATTCATACTTTTGGGTAAAAAATGGGGTATTACATTCCCCCTGCCCCACAAATTTACATCATCATTGGTGCATATAAACACTATATACAATAACAAAAAATTACATAAAAACTTCAAAGTAGATGCGAGAATGCCTCCCGCATGGAATCCTCTAGCTCTCACATTGTTTCCTTGGAGTTGTAATGGATTCATTGGACCTTTACCCACCCTATTGTTGTTTTCTAGAGTAATGTGACCTTCTTGTGCATAATGCATTGTGGTTGTACGTGTACATCTTCTTCTAGTTCCACCTGAATCAAAACCTAATCAATGACATTCTTAGGGTTAGGTACATACTTTTTTAATAGTGATACATGAAACACATTATGAGCTTTTATGCTACCAGGCAATCCAATTTCACATGTAATAGGCCCTATCCTATCTAATATCACAAAAGTTCCATAGTATCTAGCTTCCAACTTAGGACAAATTCCCAACTTCAAGGAGTTATTCTTGGTCTAACTTTCAAGTATACATGCTCCTCAAACCTAAAATCTCTTTGTATTTTCCCTTGGTCTACATAACTCTTTTGCTTGTCTTGTGCAACCTTCAAATTTTGCTTGATACTAACCATTTTCTCTTCCATTTCTTTGAGCAACTCTGGCCTAAGTACTACTTTGTTTGTTTGATAGTCCCAACTCACTAGAGTATTTCAATTTCTACCATATAAAGATTCAAATGGACTCATCTGTAGATAATCATGATATCCATTATTAATTACAAATTCCACTAAATATAAGTAATCCTCCCACTTGGATGTCTTGTCCATCACATGCATTATTAACATATCCACAATCACTCGATTAACTCTCTATCTTCCCAGATGTCTATGGATGATATATTGTACTTAAATTCAAACTTGTTCCAAATCCTTGGAACAACCTTTTCTAGTTGGTAGTAAGTTTTGGATCTATATCTAAAACAACTTAGTTATCCCATGCAACTTGGCAATTTCTTTCAGGTAAATTTCGATTATATTATCTACCTTATTATTAGACTTAATTGGAGTAAAGTAAGAAACTTTTGTCAAGTTGTCCACCACTATCATGCTTGATTCATGCTACTTTAAACAAAGTTACCAACTTAACGAGAAATCTACAAAGTTCTCATTTTTTGGGGGGTCACATTTTTTACCTCATTTTGAAAAGTTGTGCTACCGGTAGCAACCCCCTCCCTTTTTAGGTTGTTTTATGATATTTTAAATCTTCGTATCCATAATGCATCCAAATTGTTTTTTACGATGGTTAAAATTTAGACACGTTGTGTTAGCAATTGATGTCATTGTGGACAAATACTTTAAAATTTACCCTTGAATCAAAAGGTGATGCTACCAATAGCACTGATTTTTTTTTCTTGAGTTGAAATCATAACTTAATTGAAATTGTGTCCTTGAAAACTAGTACCATCATCGATAAACAACTCAAAATCGTCTCCAAAAATCATTTCTTAGATTTTTTATTTTTTATTTTTTTAAATTTTCATTAAAAAAATAAATAAATTGGACAAAAAAAAGCTTCGCAAGTTAATTTAAAAAAAAAAAGGAAAAGAAAAAAAAAAACACCCATTTAAAAAAAAAAAATCAAACCCAAATTTATTTTCTCTTTTGAAAAATTAAAAACTAAGAAAACAAAAAAGAATTAAAAGTAAAAAAAAAAAAAAGAATTATATAAAAAACATTAAAGAAAAAATATAAAACCAAAAAATTATACACACACACACTAAGGGAAAAGGAGAAAAAAAAATTTAAAAGATTAAAAAAACAAAAAATAAAAATAAAAATATTGTTGGACGCTTGGGTTGATACAAGTTCTGATCTCAATAGGTTTCCAACAAAACCCTCAAACTATCGGACCTCCTAGTAAACCAGAAGGCAACACTGCGCACAAAGTGCACATTGTAGTCTCATCCGAGATAGCTTTATGGGGTACTGCAATACTCCGGTGTTTGCAGTCAAGGAAAGGATTGGGACTATAGTTTTGTCTTTTTCCTCATGCATCAACATTATCATTTATTCATCTAAAACTAGTATTCATTCATTCATCTAATTATGCATGCATGATGTGATTAACTAAGTCAATCTCATGCATCAACATTATCATTTATTCATCTAAAACTAGTATTCATTCATTCATCTAATTATGCATGCATGATGTGATTAACTAAGTCAATTGTTCATTCTGTAACTGATAAATAACATAACAGTAAACCAATCATTCATGACACATAAAACAATAGATTTACCGTGGTTCACCCCCCGGGGGATACATCCACAAAGATCTGTCTCTTCTGCTCTTTTATTCATTCTTCTAAAAAATAGGTGTTGCATGCATTACATTCTTCAATATTACAATAAATAAAGAGGGTAAGTACCCTCTATGAGGCATACTAGATCACACCAGGCTCCACAGCCTGTGACCTAACACTAAAAAACTAGCTTATTCAGATCAACTATCTCTCCTTTACTAACTAACCACATACCAATGAACTACTCAAAAATTGACCAACCACCACTAGAACTCCTAAGCCTTTATTTATATTATTCTACTAGCTTATAGCCATTACATTCATGTCCCAAAACCCTAACCCTAACATGGCTAGGTTTGACTTCATGTGGGCCACGCTACTTTTCCTCCTTCTTTTGCATGTTTCTTTTCCTTGTTTTTCTGCATGTTGTTTTTCCTTCTTTTTATGCATGTTGTTTTTCTACCACCTATGGTGCGCGCTCCAAAAAATAGACCTTTCTCTCCAAAAATAGGCATGCGCCCAAAATAGACTTTCTTCTCCCAAAATAGGCCTACGCCAACAGGCCCCTAACACTGACATGTGGATCATCTTGAGCCACTCAAGTGGTGTGCAATCCTTGCACAACCTTCTCCAAACTATGGAACTTTCCTACTAGTTCCTCCCCTTTTTATTTCACCTGCGCAACTTTCTCTATTAGCACCTCGACCATCTGCACTGTAATATGTTCATGCAACACCGCTAAACTCTCTGATGATACATTAATGATAAATTGTTGATAAAGTGAAAGAATATATATTGTGATTAAAAGTGGTATAAAGTGCTCATACTGATTCACCCCATCCTCTTAGTATTTGAGCACAAACATCTATTCAAATGATTCCATGACCATTCATCTTTCATGTTTTTTTGCAAGGTTCTAAAAGAATTACTTCCATATTTCCAAGAAGGTTGATCTCTGAGCCAATTCCTCTGATCCTTATGATGATGATATAAACATGGTAAATAATTCTTTTATGGATGAATACAGGGTGCAAGATTAGGTTACAACTCGATCAATGGTATAGAACACGTTGATCCTTGTGATGATGATATATACATAGTAAATAATTATATTATGTATAAATAAAGGGTGCAAGATTAGGTTACTAATCAATGAATGGTTTATAACACCCACATCAACAATCTCATCTATAGTAACATCTCTAGATTTTTGCATATAATGAAGAGCCACATCTTCAATATTTTTAACAAAATCATTAGCATCGGTTTGTCAAATCATTATGAATTTGATGCGCAATAAATAAGAGTCTTCTAGTCTTAGAAAACCTATGTCTATTTGGAAATGCATATTCATCATATCTAAGGCCCACTTTAGGTGATCTCATTCTAGGAGTAACTAACTAGAATAACAATACCTTATCCATTCTTCCTAATTCTATATCTAATATAGGCCATGTATTTTTAATAAATGCAACCCAATAATTGTAATATGTTTCTCGAAACGAGGAGAAAACACAACATTAGTAGTCAACAAAACATGGGAAGATGTACAAAAATCAACATGATCTTTTTTATGAACTCAACATTGTCATACTTTTTGACAACATAATGAAATTGACTAAGTTTTAATTGAAGACTCTATTTGCAATCCCACAATAGTTGAATGGTGTCATATCTCTTAGTCATATGCAATAGCATATATTATAATATTTCTTCAATTCTGGGTAATAAAAAAAAAACTAACATTATGGGAGCAACATACTAACAAATCTCATCAATAGAGGTATGCAAGTGGGCAACTTCATTCTCTAGTCGGGTATTGGATACTCTACCCTACCAATCTTCTTCGTTGAGCCATTAAGTTTGGTATGAGAGAGGTTCTATAAATCCTTATCTAAATCATCAACTGACAAGGTATATCATCAAATTCAAATAGGAGGTTCTAGAAAACACGCTGCAAATTTCTTTCCAAGATATCAAATTTTCTAGATTTTTCATCATACCACTAAAAAAATAGCAGTTTGGAAGAGGGAAAGCTCTTCCACTAACGATATCATCCTTAGTCTCCCATTTTCAATTTGCAATATGGCAACAACAATCTCAAAGGTAGTCAGTTCTTCTCAAGTTCAATCATGAGATTCTTGTTGGGAAACAATTATTTTCAGAAACATACCATAATCTCTACAAACCAACCTTTCTATTAGAATTTAATCTTCTCGTTCCCTTGTGTACTGGCACACTCGGTTTAGTGGAGTTAGACTCCAATTACTCTTTATTTAAGTTATTTTTTTCTACAGAGTTCGGTAGAGATCCATTGCGATATGTTTTCATTTTTTAATTCTTTTGTAGTCTATTTAACACAATTGAATACTAAGAAGGGAATAGAAGACCCTTTGGTATTCTCCCGCATATTTGTTTTGCTTGCTCAGTTATTCCTTCTCTTCCTCTGAATTTATCATGGTATCAGAGAAGATTGATTCAGGGATCTGCCCATATGAGAGCTCAAGGTGTAAGCCTCTTCATAGAGTGGAGAGAAGACCGATACAGTGAGAGAGATTGACTCAAGTGGAGTATAGAACGATCGAGCAGAGCAACAAGTCTCGTGACTAAGAGCAACGAGATTGTCAAAATAAGCACAAACAAATTCTTTGAAGCGTAAGGGTCTGAACCAGAAGGGAAATCATGACCATTGATTATTGTAGGATCAACAACTGATATCACTTCATTGAGATGGCCCCAGAACCCTCGAACCAACAAAGGATCATCATGATGGATCTATGGCCCCGATGACCTAGTGGCAGTGTTTTTTGATTGATTCAAATATTATCTTTGATCAAAGGAGATCAACGAATGACTATAGAGAAATGAGACTGTGTTTTTCTTCAACTGTGGGTGGGTTGGAAGGAGGAAACCATGGTTCTCTAGTGACCGGTTAACCAACCCAGCCCTTCCCTTCTATCCTTGCGAAAGAGAATCTCATTGAATTGTTCTTTTGGTGGGCCTAATCCCCTAATGATTCATTCAAAAAGAAATCAGATTGTTGATAAACCAAGATCAACGATTAGTAACGAACAAACTAGACTGGAGTAAATGCGATTGTAAATGCTATGAGAGATGGATTGAGTGCCTGATCGCTCGGTGGGACCGATGACCCAGTTCCTTGTTAAATAAGTAGATCGTTGTGCATGAACAACCAATGAATGGTGTCCCAATATCCTGATGTCCTGGTGGGATCGTTGGTACAGTGCCCGATTAGTAAACTAGCAAGGCGATAACCTGGTATTCTGAGATCAAAATTCCAGTGGAAAGGTTTCATATTGGGCCTCATTTATTAGGTGGGAGTCCTTATATTTTCGTTATCTCTATACTCATGATACCCGATATTCATGATGCTCGATACTCACGATACTCAATATCTGATATCTCGATAACCTGATAGCCGATACTCATGATATCCTGATAGGAGATACTCTAATATCTAGTATATCAATACCTATGATTTTGACATTGTTCGATACTACGATACTTCAATACCCTATACTCTAATAGTTGATAAGCTAGAGGAGCAGGATCAAGGAGATCTTGATCGTCCTTTGACTGAGATCAACAACTAAGATTGGTCATTTCTATAACAGAGTTATAAGTTCGATATTTTTTTTTTGTCTGTAGCATTAAATATATTTTTCACATAGTTTTAAGGAGGAGGATCATCAATAATCATAGAGGCTCAAGAGGGGGCCTATGCACAAAATATTTGTGAGTTTTACCCCTAATGCAGATGATGATTTCACTAGGTACTTCATAAGTGACCTAAAAAATAGTAGAAGAGTTGTTACAGAGGAAGAAGAGAAATTCAGAAACAATTTGGGCATCGACATAGAATTTTGAGATGGTCTCAGGCACCAGATAAGAGGTATTTTTTTTAATTTATAGTTGTACAATATTTTGAATGGGCTCCTCCAACAATTTAGGGTCGACCCAAGGACCAGTTCTTGTTGAATGGGCTCCTCCAACAATTTAGGGTCGACCCAAGGACCAGTTCTTGTTCGAAAGAACTGAGTTCTGGTATTTAGGGATCAAATCATTCCTCCAACCTCATGAATGTAGGGAACTAGTGGAAAATGGATTTACAGAGGCACCTACAGAAGACCCTACAACCATGACAAATGAGAAAAGAAATACTCTTGCAAAACAGAGAAAGAAAGAAATGAAATCCAAGTATTGGATTCGATATTTAATAGATGACTTTATTTTTTATAAAATAACTAGTGCTTCGATGAAAAAACTAGACAAAAACAACATAGGTGTCAAGTGCATGTACAAAACCAACATAGGTGTCAAAACCAACATTATAGTAGACAAAACCAACATAGGTGTCAAGTGCGCATGTACAAAACAAAGCTTAATGAAAAAGGAAAGATACAGAAGCCTAAGACAAGGTGAAATAAAGTCTACCTTTTTTAATGGCATATTTCAAGAAGAAGTATGTGTGGATCAACCACCTGGTTTTGAGGTCAGAGGAAGAGATAATGCTTATAAGTTGAAGAAACCCTTGTATGAATTGAAGCAAGATCCAAGAGCCTTGTACAGTTGAATTGAATCTTACCTGATCAACAATGGATTTAGGAGGAGCTCTAATGAGCCCACTCTTTATATAAAATCAAATCATGAAGGTGAAATCCCCATTGTTTGTCTTTATGTTGATGATATGATATACACATGTAATCATATGGAAGAATTTAAAAGTGCCATGGAAACATAATTTGAGATGATTGATCTTGGTCTCATGAAATACTTTTTGATAATTTAAATTGATCAATCTTCCCATGGTATTTTTTTCTATCAAAAAAGGTATGCTACAAACATAAATGTTTAGAATGGATAAATGCATGGCAATTGCATTAGGAACAAAACTGAGCAAACAAGATGAAGGCTAAGGATGGTAGGTAGTATCATGCACATTACTTCCATTAGGTTTGATATAATGTCTGTAGACTTTTTTTTTCCAGGTTTATGGAATCCCCCAAGGATTCTCACTAGAAATTTGGAAAAAGAATACTAAGGTATTTTGCAAGGACAATCAACTATGGTTTGTGGTACACAACTTCTAAAAATTAATCACTTACATGGTACACAAATAGTGATTTTGCAGACAACATAGATGACAAGAAAAACACATATGGTTATGCTTTTCATTTGGGAACAAATATGATTTCATGTAGTCCAATAAAAAACCCATAGTTGCAATATCTTCAACATAAGCAGAGTATGTAGCTGCAACTTCAACATCATGCCAAACAATATGGTTTTGAATACTTTTGAAAGATATACCACATATCAAAAAGGAAAATGAGCCAAATCCTATTTTCTATGACAACAACTCAGCCATACCATTGTCAATGAGTCGTGTATTTCACAAGAAAAGAAAGTGTATTGACTCTTTCTTTCATTTCATTCGAGAGATTGTCAATAAAAATGATATTCTCTTCATTTCCATGGATCAAGCAGAGATTTTTACTAATCCACTAGGAAAAATTGTTTTTGAATTTCAAAGATAACATTTTTACTAAACCACTAGGAAGAATTATTTTTGAAATAAATTAATCAACCTTACACAAGTTTCCAGTGGATGGTTGTCACCACCGAATTCAAGATACCATGTAAAATACATCACTTAAAATTAATATCAACCAGATCTACACAAGCAAGTCAAGGCTTAACTATCATAACTCAAACGAGTTTGATTAATCGACCAAATATGCCTTCACAAATATACTACTAGTAGTGTGGCTAGGGTATATCTTGCCGACAGAATCAAACTCCTCATAAAAATACTAGAAAAAATAACTCCAGTAGAATCAATGAACATTCCCAAGAAAGTTTCACGAGTCTAAGAAAATAATACCCAAGAAACATTCAAATCTAATCGATTGGGGAAAACAAAGGTTGAATATGACAATTTATAAGCAAAATCACTGTGATTCGACATACTTCCACTAACAATAATCCATTCAATGGTTACAACTTCACACCCACTGACATCAACTTACCCAAATCAATGAGTATTCAAGATCTACTCGATAATGCATTGAACCTTAAGAATAATGCCTAAGATATTCTGAACATGCAAAGGGAGAACTAGTGTAGATGATGGTCGAGATTAACAATTCACCGTGCTTCCATGATCCATAAGGAAAGTTCACAAAAGTGCATTGAACCATAAGCTCTTCCATGATCCATAAGGAAAGTTCACAAAAGTGCATTGAACCATAAGCTCCATTAGAACTCTCCACAATTTGAAAAACCCTAATACAACCCTAACATCTCTAAAATCATGTTGAACAAGTAAAAACAATAACACAACTCTAATATCATGTTGAACAAGTAAAAAAAATAACACCATGTTAAACAAGCAGAAACTAAAATTGAACATGAGTGATTATAAGAGCAAGAGTGGAGCTAATAAGCACTTAAGAAAAATTATTAAATACCCATGAATGATGAAATGTAATGATTAAGAAGACCATCTATATAGGTACATGTTATTAATTGAACCCCCAATGTATGGCTACTCACCCCATGCTTTGTATATATAATTTGGATCTATCAACTGGATATTCCAATCAAGTCCACTTTATAACGGTTGGCTCCCTCAACTGTCATCTTCCTTAGTGTGGTTTTCTACATATGTTTAAGAGGTTAGTTTACATGGATCATAATAAGTTTGAACAATACAAATATCAACCAGATCTACACAAGCAAGTCAAGGCTTAACTATCATAACTCAAACGATTTTGATTAATTGACCAAGTATGCCTTCAGAAATATACTACTAGTAGTGTGGCTAGGGTATATCTTGCCGACAGAATCAACCTCCTCATAAAAATGCTAGAACAAATAACTCTAGTAGAATCAATGAACATTCCCAAGAAATTTTCACGAGTCTAACAAAATAATACCCAAGAAACATTCAGATCTAATCCACTGGGGAAAACAAAGGTTGAATATGACAATTTATAAGCAAAATCACAGTGATTCGGCATACTTCCACTAACAATAATCTATTCAATGGTTACAACTTCACACCCACTGACGTCAACTTACCCAAATCAATGAGTATTCGAGATCTACTCGATAATGCATTGAACCTTAAGAATAATGCCTAAGATATTCAGAACATGCAAAGGGAGAACTAGGGTAGATGATGGTCGAGATTAACAATTCACCGTACTTCCATGATCCATAAGGAAAGTTCACAAAAGTGCATTGAACCATAAGCT
>CBVK0100507777.1:0-10672 GCA_900067695.1 Picea abies
CATGGTATGCCAGACATATCTTATCATTTTCCATCCTCTGTCTCATCTCCTTATGTGAATCTTAGTTTTGGTTCTGGGGGCATGATGCCTCCTTATTCTCCCTTTTCGGTTGGTGGGAGTCATATCCCTCAACCAAATATTACAATAGGAGGTTGGAATATTCCTTCCTATGGATCCAATCCTAGCTTCACTTTTCTAGGAGCAAGTGGTCAAATGGGTGGTCATTCTACTTATTACACTCCGTCCATCTATCCTTCTTCCGCTATGTTGGTTCCTAGGAACGCTTTTCCCATGGTGTACCTTTGTCTACCCTTTGGTGTTTCATCTTGGGGGAGTCATTTGTATAGTATGGGAAACCCCCTTCATGAAGTTCCTTCATCTAGGGGAAACATATATCCTCACCTAAGTAACCCTTGTCATGTCGCTTTCTCTTCACAAGTGGCTTCCTCGATGATGATTCCCTTACAACCCTTTATGAATCAGTATGGAGGAGGATATTATCCTGCCAAAAAGTAGCATGGTGTATACCAGAACCCTTCTTGGCCTGCAAATTCTCAAAACTAGTCTTTCCCAGAACCTTGGTCCCAAATTTCACAACCAAATGTCGCCACCAGTCTAGTCACTACAAGTCATACTGAAATTATATCATTGCTAGCGGGAAAATCCGCCCTTTAACTACACTAGGGTTTAAGATCTATACATAGTGAATGATTGTTTAAAATTCAATCTATTCTCTACTCTACCCCAAGCATACCAAAACAAATGAAAATAAATCAATAAGAGATAAGATTGGGTAACTATACCTTTTATCCCATGTCTGGTGATGATCTCCTCAAGATCTAAAGTTCCAATGACTGCTCATCTCCTCCCAAGGATGACCTGCATCCAAAAATAGGAAAACAAGGACTACAAGAATGCTACTCTATTCATGAGTTAGGGTTAGATATCAAATGATAAGTATAAATCAATGAAAATACACAAAACATCATCATTTGGGATAGGGAAAAGATATTATTGTATTCATCAAACAAAAACTGAAACTTACAATTGATGTCGGCCGTCGTTCTGTGAACTTGATCCAGGATCCTATTTAAAATGATCCAAGTGCACCTTGAATAGGCATCTTCTCTCAATATTATGATCACCTCAAAGGAAGGGAATGGACTGAATGGAGGAAGAAGGGGTTGATGAGGAATGTTGAGGAAATATCTAACAAAAAGTAGCAAAATCTTGGGCAAGGAGGGGAAGTCAAATTGGGTAGAGTTTCACTATTCTTATGCTTGGAAGTGAAATGAGACCCCAAAACATCATTTTATATGACAAAAGTATGTTTATTCTATTGGGTGATGGCCTATAGCAGGTGAATTGATTGGGAAACCTCCAATAGCCCATGAATTTCAACGAATTCCTTATAACTTTTTTATTTTTGCAACTTTTGCAAGCATAAGCGAGTTTTTCGGTGTGAAGAAAGCATATGTACATAAGTTGTAGTGGTTCAACAAGCGTATGTATGTGGTATATAATGGTGCATAGTGCGTACATGCTCTAAAAAATGGTTTTTTAAGAAGAGATTCTCAGTAGTGCTTTGACAAAATATGCAAGTAAGAGGGCCAAGGCCATGTATGCATGAGTAAGTAATTTTAGGGATATAACAGATGCCCCCTTATGTGTGAGGTTAAAATAGAACTGATGGCTGAAATTCATTACAATATCTTTACCAATGTACAAGATCGAGTGAGCCCAGGACTAGAGTTCGGGAGGTGCCATCTGCAAAAAAAAAATTGTCTCTCTGAGGCAAGCATACCCATGTTCGGGATGAACTAAATCATGGTTTCCAATCAAATACATTGCATCTCCATGCCATATAACTATATAAAGTGTAGCCACCTGAGATACATAGTGGGTCCACATCTCAAAATCAATCAAAGATATACAAGTATAGTATTCATCTTCAAAAATCTAGTGACATTTGATAGCTAGATATGAGGTCTTCATAGCTCAAGAAACAACTTAAATATCTTCAAAACTCAGGTAGGAGTACAATTGGAGTGTATAACTCACTACTCTGAGGTCTTCGACGACTCATCAGGAAAAGGCATGAGGATCTCAATTTTCAGGAAGAGAACTTTATTGATTTCAAATCTGGAATTGACTGGAATCTCGAGATGGTCGACTCATGAAGGTCAAGAGACAAAATGCAGAAAGGCCGAATCAGATTGAGTGAAAATTACCTTGGAAAAAAACACGATATATGATCAGGCTCAGGTAACATGACATTGACATAATTTTGCGATGCATGAGGCAACACAAACTCTCCATGTGTTTGGAAGAGTAACCAAATAGAGGAGGAAACAGTTATATGTGGCAAGAACAAATTCCTAAGGTCATAATAGATCCCAATGCTTGACGAACAAACAAAAGGATGTGCTTTGTCCAAGGGAGACTCTTTGTGTTGCTGAAAAAAGAATGAATATTTCTCATCCCCTCCTTTTGGAATATTTGATTTTTTTGTCTTTTTCAATTTTTTAGGCACTTGAAAAAGAATAAAATAATGCTACATTACAAAGGAGGAACGAGTTTCTTAAGAAAACATACTAGTTCCAAGAGAAAGGAACATACTAATGCTAAGAGCAAGGAGATATGTGCAGGAAAAGGACACTCAAGTAAAATTTGTCCATGGGTTAAGGTGTTAGGTCACAAAGACAAGAACTGCTAAGAGGCTTGTGTATAAGCCATGATTCAAAGGTTCATTTGAGAGCAACATGGAGCTAGCATTAGGCCAAAGATGTAAAGATGCAAATGAAATTAAGCAAGACACAATGAGACCCCTTCTATGTAATTTTTATGAGCCCAGAGAAGGTAAGCTCGGTAGTTTTTTCACGTTTAGAGAGTCTAAAAAAATGCAAAAGAAGACTCCAGGGAGTGCCTTTTTTGGAGATAGTCTAGTTGGTTCGAAAAAGGGTTAAACTTACACCTGTCTCTTTCAGGAGGTGCCATCTGCAAAATAAAAATTGTCTCACCGAGGCGGGCATACCCATGCTTGGAATAAAATCATGGATACCAATCAAATATACTATAGATCCATTTCATATAACTATATAAAGTGTATCCACGAGCAATACACAACGAATCTACATCTCAAAATCAGTCGAAGATATACAAGCATAGTGTGCATCTTCAAGAAGCTAGTGGTGCCTGCGACTGGAGATGAGCTCTTCATAGCTCGAACAACAAATTCAAGATATTCAAAACTCATGTAGGAGTATAATGGGAGTGTATAACTCACTACCCTAAGGTCTTCGACAATCCGTCGAGAAAATACTGGAGGATCTCGATGATCAGACAGAGAACTTCGTAGATTTTGAATCTGGACTTGACTAGACTTTCAGGATGATCGACTCATGAAAGTCAATAGAAAAAATGTAGAAATTCCGACTCAGGTTGAGTAAAATTTCCCTAGGAAAAAAGTACAAAAGATGATCAGACTCAGGCAGCATGACATTGACATAAGTTTGTGATGCAGGAGGCAAGGCAAACTCTCCATATGTTTGGAAGAGTAACCAAACAGAGGAGGACAAATCTCTATGTAGTGAGAAAAAAATCCTAAGGTCATAGTAGATCCCAATGCTTGACAAACAAACAGAAGGATGTAGTTTGTCCAAGGGCAACTATCTTTGCTGTTAAAAAAAGAATGTATATTTCCCGTCCCCTCTTTTTGGAATATTTGATTTTTTTTGTCTTTTTCAATTTTTTAAAGAGTGTCTTTTTCAATTTTTTAAAGAGCTTGAAAAAGAATAAAAGAATGCTAAGTTACAAAGGAGGAACTAGTGTCGTGACATGCAAACTGGTTCCAAGCGCATGGAACACACTAATGCTCAGGGCAAGGAGACATGTCCAAGATAAGGAAACTTGGAGAAAATTCCTCCATGGGTCAAGGTGTCAGGTCGCAAAGGAAAGAAGTGTTGCAAGGCTTGCGTATAAGGAATGATTCAAAGGTTCAGTTGAGAGCAATATGGAGATGGCATTAGACCAAAGACACAAAGATGAGACCCGCAATGCGATTAAGCATGACACAGTAAGACCCTTTCTATGTAATTTTTTAGGAGCCCAGAGAAGGTAAGCTCAGTAGTTTTTTCACTTTTAAAGAGTCTGAAAAAACACAAAAGAAGACTCCAGGGAGTACCTTTTTCGGATTTAGTCTATTCAGTTCGAAAATTGGTTAAACTTGCACCAAAAATACATTTGTTCAAAACCATTTTAACGAGTGTGACAAAGACAAGATGACTCAGAAATATTTTCAATTTTAAGGAGTCTGAAAGGCGCTTAACTATGGAATCACAACCTTTTTATGAGTTTAGTCTCCTTAGCCCAAAAAAGTATAAAAGTAACTGAGGAGAACTCTCTCGGCGAGACGAATCTCCCGAGGCGTACCTTTTTCCGCTATAATCTATTGGATGGAAAAATGGCTAAACTCATGGCAGTAGATGTTCTTCTAGACCAATTTAACGAGTGTGAAGAAACAAGGCCACTCAATGATATTTTCAATTTTAGGGAGTCTAAAAAGAGCTTAACTATGGACTCCGGGGGGGTTCCTTTTTCATAAGTAATCTCCAAGGCCCGAGAAAGGTGATAAACCAAAACCAAGGAGAATGTCCCTTTTTTGAAGATTTAGTCCCTCAGGCCTGAAAAAGGGTTAAAATTACACCTGAGAATACTCTTCTAGTGAACTGAAGTTCCTAGAGCATGCCTTTATTCGTAAAATTAATCGTCCATACTGAAAAAGGGGTAAACTACCACTAGACAGATGTGCCTTCAAATTTAAGTTTGGTGAGCGTGAAGGGAAACAAGATCGCTCAGAAATATTTTCATTTTTAGAGAGTTTGAAAAAGGCTTAAAGAAGACTCCATGGGGCTACTTTTCTCAGTTAATCCAAAAGAGATAAAAGATAATAAATATAGTCTCCTTGGATGTTGCTTTCAAATTTCAAAGCGAGCTTGAAAGACAACAAAGCGTGCTCATTTGGGAGTCCCAAGGGTAAGGCATAGGATGAGTGTGCATCAAACGAATGAGGCTTTAACTCATAATAATGACAGGACTAATAAGGAATCATGAGCCTATAGCCATTACTGACAACATGGATGCCAAAATGCATGAAGGATCCACCTAGGGCATCCATGTAAAGTTAGTCTCTACCACCTAATTATGACACTTCTAGAGCAGTAATGAAGGTTATGTGTCGCACTTCGGTGGGATCGATCCTATGGAAAAGAGAAAAAGACAACAAAATGCAGAAAACGGAAATGAAATCCTAACTTATATACAAAAATTTGGAAAAAAATGACTTTTACCAAAGGATACCCAAAAAGTGACCCATCCCAAAAATTACCAAACCAAAAGAAAAAGAGTACCAGATAGACCAATAAGAAACTAAGAAATGAAATCAAGTAATCATGAAGCCAAGAAAAATGACAAAGGGGGTCAAAAAAGGGGCAAAAAAGGCCAAAAAAGTCTATAAATAGAAGCTAACAACTCATTGTTACCATTGCAATTCGAAAATTAACCAAAAGGTAAAAAAGAACCTTTGCTAAAAGAGTTTATTCTAGGAGTTTTGGTGGACAAAACGATCTTCTATTTGGACCAAGTAAGTACAAATCCCTCCCTCTTGCATTTCAATACTTCCTTTATGCATTTATTTTAGGTTTTGAGGGGGCACTCTCTCCTAAAAAGAGCGGCTTTGTGTGTACATGGGTTGTCTAAGGAAAACCCGCATATGTACTTGGAAAACAAACCACCAACCCACATACATACATGATTGTGTACGATACAACCCATGTACACCTTTGCAATCTTTGAAAAAAATAAAATGAAGGTACTAACTCCCATCTTCTTTTCCATGAAACAGGATGTATGTCCACTGGAGGGAGGGGGAGCATGAGGACATTGATATCTTGGTCGAAGAGGACCTTATAGCCATCATCGCACTAAAACATTGTGGGCTATGGAATTTTTTCATTGTCCATTCATGAGGGCATAACCTAGACCACTCAATGCTCCTGTAGAGTATTCACACTCAGATGCAGAGGAATTAATGCTAGAGGTTCAATCATTGACCCCCATGACAAAGGATATCTACTTCTTGACTGGCCTCTCGAGGAGAGGGGAACCATTCAACCTGAGGAAATCCCCCCCTAGGCCTTTCAACATCGAGGATTATATCTGGATGTACCATGAGGCTAGCACTAAGAAGGTAGGTTCTTAGGTGTCGATTCACAATATCACCAGTTTATATTTGTGTGTGATCTTACTGTTCATCAAAGGGAATATTGGATTTGCATCCCTACATTAGGCCTCCCGGGCACACATGCAATTTTTCATTCAGTTCTTGGAGGCACACATTTTTTACTGGAGTACAACCATGTTGATGTGCATGAAGAGATAGCTTACAGAGTGTCAGTAGTGTACCAACAAGAAATTTAGGTTCAGTACCATTTTGTGCACATTCTTAGAGAGGGTGCCTAGTCTCAGTCTGAGAGAGATAGTACAAGGGCATGTGGCCTCCTTCCCAGTAGTATGCAAGTGGGAAACATTGCTTCCATGACAGGGTGGCGGGAGGACCATAGAGGCCTTCGATGACAAATTTTTTGACTGGTGGGAACGACAGATTCCAATGATTGAGGATTATGCTTATGTCGAGATCAGCTTCACCAGAGACCCTAACATGTCAGTGCCTCCTGGCGAGGAGCGAGGCAATATACGTAACACACTTTTTAATCTTTATTATATTTTTACATACTTTTTAATATTTATTATATTTTTAACTATTTTTATATATATCATTTTTATATGTGTATAGAGTACTAACTTGTGTATCTTCTATGTACATATGTGGGACCTGTACAACCAGCCTACTTTGCTAAGACTCGACGATGTCCTCGACTAGAGGCAGGACTAGCAGCTGCAGGGGAGCCCCTAGCCAAAGAGGATGAGAGAGTTTTGAGATGAGGGGAGTGTAACCTCACTATGCTCACTCATACTATACCTATGGCTGAGATCAAGGATATCCCACCTTCTATGCAACTTCATGTAGTAGGGGTGTCGTGGACTTGGGTCCAACTATTCCGGCATTTGGCCAACATCATTGTACATTATGGCAAGGCCAATAGGCCTTTTTCTTAGATAGTATAGATCGTTGATGTGCAGAGGGAACTTTTTGTATATTTATTTTTTGAGGGAATAATCCTAGCGATGTACATTGAAAAAAGTTTGAGGAATTGATGCCCACCTATGTACTCATGACACTATTAGATATATATATATATATTTCATTTTTAGAGAGTCTAAAAAGGGCTTAAAGAAGACTCTAGGGGGATACTTTTCTCAAGTAATCCAGATGAATTCAAAAAGAATTAATACAATCTCTTTGGATGTTGCTTTCGAATTTCAAAGTGAGCTTGAAAGAAAACAAATCATGCTCATTAGGGAGTCCCGAGGGTAAGGCCTAGGATGATGATGAACAAAAGAATGAGGCTTCATTATGTAATCATGAAAGGACTAACGAGGACTCCCAAGCCTATATTCATAACTGACAGCATGGACAGCAAAAATGCAGCAAAGGGTCTACTTATGGAATCCATGTAAAGGTATGCTCTACCACCTAATTACAACACTTCTAAAACATCAATGAAGGTTTTGTGTCGTACTTCGGTGGGGTTGATCCTATGGAAAAGCGAAAAAGACAACGAGAAGTAGAAAGTGGGAATGAAATCCTAACTTATATGCAAAAAGTTGGAAAAATGACTTTTACCAAAGAATATCAAAAAAATGTGACCAATCCCCAAAAAATCACCAAACTGAAAGGAGGAAAGTACCATAACGACCAATAGAAAACTCAGAAGTGAAATCAAGTGACCACCAAGCCAAGAAAAAAGACAAAGGGGTCCAAAAGGCGGCAAAAAGGGCCAAAAAAGTCTATAAATAGAAGTGAACAACTCATTTTTACCATTGCAATTTGAAAATCAACCAAAAGGTCAAAAAACCCCTTTGGTAAAAGAGTGGATTTTGGGAGCTTCAGTGGACGAAACGACCTTCTGTTTGGACCAAGTAAGTATAAAACACCCACACTTTCATTTCAATTCTTACTTTATGTCTTATTTTTTTGTTTCGAGGGGATGCATTCTTGTAGAAAGAGCGGCCCTGCATGTACGCGGGCTGTTCAAGGCCAACCCATGTATGTACTCAAGAAGAATACTAAAAAACCCATGTACATATGCGACTGTGTAAAAATCATCCTGACGCAGCACCCCTACCTCAACAGGATCTATACGACCTCCCGGTCTTAGGATCATTCCAAATTTCCACCTGAGTCGGATTGACTCTTCAATTTCCCCACAGGAAATCCCACTAGAACACATGCACAAGTGTGTGTATCCACAGGTCCTTATGAGTTATGCCTGTGTGAAAAAACACAAGGTGCTTAACTCTTACCCATGTGACCAACAATTATGACCATGACCTTTTCTGAAAAGGTATTTCGGACTTTGTGGCCTCGCGAATCCTGATGTAAGCTCCCTTGACTCTTCAATCTCCAAAACCTGAAAGGCTAATGGATCTTGACTCCTCCCTTGAATTTTATTTGATGTGACCTCTGACTAAAACCCTGGGGCCTAGTCGTTTCGGCACCCAGGACTTCGCATATCGATGGGATGCTATGCAACAAATCCTTTCGCCGATGACTGAAACCATGATAACCCCTTGCCACAGATCAACGAATCTAAATGGACGCGCGATATGACAACTCTGATTTGATTGGGACTTCATGAATCGATAATTCACGACTCTCGACTCCAAGTCACAACCTTCTCTAATGCCCGAACCCCGAAATGACGAAGTTCAAGGATGAAATCAATGCCCCCTGTTGATCCCAATCCAACGACCACTATTCCTCCTAAGCTTCTAAACGCTGAAAGATGCTTAGCCTTAATATTCTCACTGGTCTGTGAGATCTAATGGTCCACGAAAATTTGGCACTTCTCCACGAAGTGATTCCACCATCCGTTCAACTTCTTAAGGACTTCTGGCCAGATCACTTGGCGTCCTTCCCCCTGAACTTGACTTCTGCGAGACGATTTCAATCTCTGTCTTCCTTTAAACACTTCAAAGGTTCTATCCCTTCTGAGATTTCACTTGCAAACTCAAGGCTCCCAAAAGGGTTCATGCACGCACTCCTTGCGGCAATTGCAAATAACCTCTAGTTATTTGAATCTTCGACTCTGTGCACTCCTTGCAACAACAGTCCTTCAATCTTCCATCTTGGTTTGGTAAAATCTAAGATCTCACCCAGCCTACACACACCTTGCACAGCTCTGTACATCACCTACACTTCTACTGGCATGAAAACAATGGTATCTCTCTTGATCTTTCTAAGATAAAACTCAGAACTTCATCAACACACACCTTGCGGACATTCACTACACTCCTTGCAGGAATTCTCAGGAAGAGAAACAATTGAAACTCATTTTTCCTCTCTCTCAGACTTCATACACTTAACATGAAATCATACACATAACACAACATTGAAATAAATGCATAATCAGAGAAACAAGCTAAATGTGGACATACCATTCAACAGATGTAAATAGTAAGCATACTAACACCATGAAAATTGAGTCAAAGCTTCATATATTAACTCAAGTATTCCTGTACATGGGTTGTTCTCTATGTTCTTCTTCTCTACATCTCTCTACTACAAAATTGATAATAATACAATGATACAAGTGAGGGTGTCTTTCACAGGTTTTCCCTCCTGCAACTCTAAACTATCTAATCAGAATTAAAATCTACCTACTTTACATTCATTACACATAAATGCCTCCATATCCAACAGATGAGAGAAACGCTCAAGATCTATTTACAATCTCCAAAATATAAATGTGAATATGCTCCCCTAGATATTACATTAATGCTTCTTCATTCAAATTTTAAAATGCTTTGAAAATGTGCACTGGTGCTTTTCCAGCTGTCTTCCACCTTTTCGCTTGCTCGCTGGCTTCTTACGATGTTCCTGCATCATACTCCCTTGGTGGAAAAGTCACAAACTCATGTTCATGATCTCCTGCACCGTCTGTCCATGTCTTTGGATTTCTGCATCGCTTTCCCAACTGGCGTCTTCAATTGGGTGTCCTTTCCATTTCACTAGATATTCAAAATATGTCTTCCTTCAGGTCTTCTTGCTAACTCTCTGATCAATTATCTTTTCCATATGCAACTTTTTAGCTACAGGCATCTTCTTAACCCATTGAATTTCTTTCTGATCCTCTGATTTCTCTGTTCCTGATTCATCAGCTCTGTAAGGGTACATATATGCTATGTTGAATATGGGTGATATTCCTACCCCATCTGGTAATTCAATCTCATAAGCGTTTGCTTCAAACTTTCTGATGATTTTACATGGTCCAATTTTCTTCATTTTCAACTTATTGTATGTTCCCCTTGTGAACCTTTCTTTTCTGAGATGCCCCAGAATCAAATCCCCAACTTCAAAATGAATTTCTCTTCTGTGTTGATCTACTCTGTGTTTGTATTCCTAGTTGGAATTCTCCAATCGCTTTCTAACTTTACTATGGAGCTCTTGCATCTCTGCTGCAAAATCCTCTGCTCCAACACTTCTGAATTC
>CBVK0100507786.1:0-17309 GCA_900067695.1 Picea abies
AGGCAAGAGGAGCCTGCTGAAATAGAATTGTCTTGATGTTATGAACACTGTTGAGTAAGTGTGAGGCAAGAGGAGAACTGTTGGAATTGAAGGACATTGTTGAGGAGGAGTTTCCAAGTTTTCCCTCATGGATTCATGGTCAGGCTAGGGGGTGAATCGGGCAAGTAGATTTGGCTACCCTATTCTACGGTTGGGAGGAATGTGGTTGTTCCCTTTGTCATCCCATGAATTGGATTCAGATATGTTAATTTTCCCCTCTCTATTATGAATGGCTATGGCTTTTGATGTTATGTATCTATTGAATCTGAATTGGAATAAGTTATATTCTCTATCTGTATGACCCTTTTTGCATCTGGTGTATTGAATCTGACTAAATTGGATCTGTAACAAATTCTTCTCACTTTCTGTTCGAACTTTTTATTCGATGCTATGTATCTAACAATATGCAAACAATATATTAGATGTGTTTAGAATGACAAAATTTGGAAGTTAAAGAATTTTGGAAACCCCTTTTTGTTTTTGTTTTTCGGATGCTAAAACAATCTTGGGAATCGACACCTTTCGGAGGTTTTTGCTTCCTTGTTTCTTTTCATAATGGGATACCCTTTCCTTAGTCAAGGTCTATGACGAATTTAGAGATTTTCCCTTACAGAAAACCTTTATCATTTTGTATCCTTCTGTGCGTGTAAAATTCTTAAGTCTTTATGCTTTCAGGATTCGAGAATTGTTGGGTGTTGTTGTTCGACATTTGAAACCCCAAAAACCCAAATCCTGAAATCCCGAAGTGTTAGTTCCTTATCCTTTCACTTTTCGGAATTTGGGAATGGTTGTGCTATATTTGAAACCCCGAAAACCCAAATCCCGAAATCCCGAAGTGTTAATTCCTCATCTTTCGAAATTCAAGAATGGTTGTGTTATGTTGTTTGACATTTGAAACCCCAAAAACCCAAATCCCAAAATCCTGAAGTGTTAATTCCACACCCTTTCACCTTTTGGAAGTCGGGAATGGTTGTATGTTGTAGTTTGACATTTGAAACACTAAAAACCTGAATCCCGAAATCCCGAATTGTTGGTTCCACGTTCTTTTCTTTTCGCAATTTTGGGAATTGTTTGTGGTTGATGTTTTGGCTTTTGAAGTCAAGAGATTATGAACCCTGAAATCCTGAAATGTTAGTTCCACGTTCCTTTCTTTTCGCAATTTCGGGAATTGTTGTATGTTGATGTTTGGGCACCAGAACTTGCAAAGTTTCGAACCCCGAAATCCCGAAATGTGGGTCTCACCTTTTCCTTTTTCGCATTTTAGAAATTTGTTGATGTTGTTGTTTGGAAACTTGCACTCGCGAAATCCCGAACTCTGAATTCCCGAAGTACTAATCACCTTTCGCAAATTCGGGAGTTGTGTGTGTTGATGATTGACTTGGGTATTCATGAGATCCCAAACCTTGAAACCTCGAAGTGCTCAGCATCTTCTCACAAATTCAGGAAATATTGTGTACTGATGTCTGACTCTTGTACTCGTGAAACCCCGAATCCTGAAACCCCAAAATGCTGGCCACAGTGGTTCTGTATTTCGGATTTCGGTAAACAATAGGGTCCTTTGTTTTGTTCGGTACTTGTGATCACCGAAACCCGATTGACCTCTTTTTCCTTCACAAAGCTATAGGCACTTAGAAGAAAACTTATTGTTAAGGAAACAACTCTACTAATGTAATGAATAGAATGGTAAAAGAACGTTGGAGAATCTTCATCCCGAATAGAGGTATGGGAGTAACAAACCGTATTACAAGTCGATTGTATTGCAAACATAGGGTAATTTTTTTATGTAGGGTTCTTGGTCATAAAAACCCCAAAGTTGCTTGTATTGTTAAGACCGTGGTAGTGTTATAGGTACTAGCAGATAAGGGAGTAATTATAAATTTCAAGGTCTTAATTAAACTTTGAAGTGATGAGTAAATGCTCATTATATTGTCGATTAGAAAACTTAAGTCGAATGGTAAGGACAATTGATGATAGTCAGGACTCTAAACAAACCTTCAGACTCAAGTCCTCTAACAGAAAACTTACTTGCTTGAGATCTCGAAAACTTTTCAAGGATAAATGTACAAATAAAAAAAAAAAATCTATGGTGATTTTTGAGGTACATTGCATATGGTATCAAAATAAAAGTTACAACATTGGGCCTTAACAAGGCCACATTAATTGCTTAGTATACATTCTTATTTATGAAAAACTAATAAATCTTGTGGATTACAAACATAAAGCTTTTATGTTTTGTGGTGAATAATGGCAGCCCAAGAAGGTGCAGAAATCAAGGCGGAAGAGAATCTGCAACAAGGACCTCATGGATATCCAAGACATAACAGTGATGGAAGCTCACCCATGGAGGTGTTGGAAACAATGAGAAACCTTATTCTTGAACTACAGGTTTTCAAGGCTGACAATGAAAAATTGAAGAAGGCACAACAGAGACAACAAGAGATAAATGAAGTCCTGCTGCTTAGTATAGTAACCAAGAAAAGCCCAAAAGATGATAACCCTGAGGAAGAGGACAGCAAAAGGGCCTCCAAGATTTTTGGTGCGAAAATAGAAAAAGGAGACAATTCATCTGAAGGGAAACCTTCAGCTGAAGACAAAACCATACCAGACAAAAAAGAAAACAAACAGACCACCTTGAAGGAGAATTTTAAAAGATTAAACCAACTACCTTTGATGGAGAGTCCAGGACAGGAGAATAAGCCGAGGCATGGTTGTTGGACATCAAAAAATACTTCCAAATATACAACTATTCCAACAACATGAAGGTCAGAATGGCCATCTACAATCTGAAGGGGAAGGCCATCATTTGGTGGTAGGACCTGAAATTGGCCAAGGGCCTAAAGGAGAAACAGTTGGAATGGTCCGACTTCAAGAAGTATTTTAAGAAACAATACCTTTCTGAAAGCTATTATGAAAGGAAGACGAAAGAATTTTATGAATTACGACTCGAACAAATGATGATGGATGACCTTATAAATAAATTTCTGGAACTACTAAGGTTCGCACCATACATTCGGGAGGATAAGGTAAAAATCCAACGATTCTTAAGCTATTTACCACAGTCCTACAGGAACATAATTGAGTTTGACAACCCCAAATCCTTGAGTGAGGCATTCAAGAAGGCACAAATGTGTTATGACCAGTATAAACAGCAGGTAGAGTTTCCCAAGACTTGGAAGCATAAGAAACAAGATGGAATGCACCAGCGGGAGAAGGGATACCAGCCAACTCCTTATCGGAATGCCACAAAAAGTTTCCCAAGGAAGGATTTTCACTCCAATCATCTAAATACACAAGGTAGCGGTAAATCGGTAAACCTAGGAATGAAGAAGTTTGGGGACAACTCCCACGAGCCATTAAGATGTTGGGAGTGTGGAGAGCCTCATCTAAGGAGGAACTATCCACATTTAATTGCAGCAAACAGAACTATTGTTTACAATTTGCAGGAAGCCTCGATAGTGGGTGACATGGGCAGAATTCTGCATTGGATAAATGCAGCCATAAATGGTCGACAAGCTGACCACTAGTCCTCGGTGGTAGAAGTCGAAGGTAAAATCCATGACACTCAAATTTCTGTTTTAATTGACCCTAGAGCTACATTAAGTTATATTACTCCCAATGTGGTAGAGTCGAATAAACTTAAGAAACAAAAGCATGAAAAATCTTGGCTGGTACAACTAGCAACAAGTGCTAAAAGAAAGGTAGTTAACTTTATTTCTGACCTTGAGTTCATCTTAGATGGTCAAAAGATAAGGACCAATCTGAAAATCCTACCACTAGGGTCTTATGATATGATTATTGGGATGGATTGGTTGGAACAACACAAAGCAGTACTAGATTGTTATACAAAGATACTTAGCTATAATGATAATTTTGGCACTGTTAGAAAATCCCAAGGCATACCAAAACCTATATCAATCAAACAAGTTTTGGTGATGCAACTCAAGAAATGTATTAGAAAGGGATGTCAATTTTACGCCATCCAAGCGACGAATCTATTAGAAAAAGAAGATAAGCCCAAGTTAGAAGACTTTGTTGTCCTACATGAATTCAGAGACATGTTTGTTGAGGAGATACCAGAATTACCTCCTAGGAGAGAAATAGATTTCTCCATAGACTTACTACTCGGATCAGCCCCTATCTCAGAAGCACCCTACTAAATGAGTCTACCATAACTGACAGAATTAAAAATACAATTACAGGAATTTTTGGAAAAAGAGTATATCATACCAAGTGTCTCGACATGGGGAGCACCAATTCTCTTTGTGAAAAATAAAGACGGTACTCTAAGACTATGTATCGATTATAGACAACTGAACAAAGTAATCATTAAGAACAAATACCCCTTACCCAGGATAAATGATCTGTTCGATCAAGTTGGGGGCGGCAAGATCTTCTCAAAATTGGATTTACAATCTGGTTATCATCAAGTTAGGATAAAGGACCAGGACATAAAAAAAACAACTTTTCGAACAAGATACAAACACTACGAGTTTATAGTCATACCTTTCAGACTCACTAATGCACCAGCCACATTTATGTTCTTAATGAACAACATTTTCAGCCAGTACTTAGACAAGTTTGTAGTAGTATTTATCGATGATATTCTGGTCTATTCTAAAACAGAGGAGGAACATGATGAACACTTATGAATAGTTCTGCAAACACTAAGGAAACACAAACTATACGCAAAATCAATCAAAAAGAAATACAATATTTAGGACATGTCATTTCCTCGGAAGGTATTGTCGTAGAACTGAAAAAGATAAAAGCCATTATGGAATGGCCAGTGCCTAAGGATGTGGCAGATATCCAGTTATTCATGGGAATCACCGGATATTATCGTAGATTCATAGAAGGGTTCTCCAAGATAGCCTACCCTATCACATCACTACAAAAGAAAGGGACCAAGTTTAACTGGTCACAAAAGTGTCAAGACAGTTTTAACAAGCTAAAAGAATTATTGACATCGGCACCCATCTTTAAGGTAGAAAACCCATACAAAGACTTCACAGTATGCGTTGATGCAAGTAAAGAGGGACTAGGTGGTGTTCTAAATCAGGAAGGGCACGTGATTTTTTATGAGTCCCAGAAATTAAAGGAACACGAGTGAAATTACATCACTCATGACCTAGAATTGGCAGCAGTAATACATGCCTTAAAAATGTGGCGACACTATATAATGGGCAAAAAATTCTTAGTATTGACGGATAATAGTGGGGTGAAATATATGTTTAACCAACCAGACCTTAATGCAAGACAAGCAAGGTGGCTAGCCTTCCTGAGCGAATTTGACTTTGAGGTCAGACATATCAAAGGTAAGGAAAATAAATTAGCAGATGCCTTAAGCCGCAAAATCCATGGGTTATTTGAGATAAACATCAACAGGGCAGAAAGTGATCTAGAACAAAGAATAAAGACGGTAGGTATCAACGATGGAAATTACACTAAGATAATGGAAAAATTTCAAAATAATATCGCAAACTCCGATAAAACAGATATAAGTATCGACAAGAAGGGATTATTAAGATCTAAAAACAGACTTTACATACTAGATTCAGCAGAGCTGAAATTTACTATTTTAGACGAAGTGCATAAGAAACCATACTCTAACCATCCAGGTTACCAGAAAATAATAACAACACTCAGAAAACTATTTTATTGGCCTAATATGAAGGGTGAAGCAGCAGAGTACTTGGCTAGGTGACAAGAGTGTCAGTAGGTTAAGGCCGAACACCAGCATCCAACCGACCTATTACAGCCATTACCAATACCAGAATGGAAATGGGAGACCATATTGCTAGACTTTATAACAGGTTTACCAAAAACTCATAAACAGAATGATTCGATCATGGTTGTAATCGATAAACTCAGTAAGTCTGCACACTTTATTCCTATAAAGTCTACTTTTAAAGCTATTAACATTGCTGAAATATTCATGAAAGAAATTTTTAGACTGCATGGTATTCCTAAAATGGTGATTTCAGATAGAGATGTAAAATTCACATCTGCTTTTTGGAAGGAATTGTTTGCAGGGCTAAATACTAATTTGAATTTCAATACGAGTTATCATCCACAAATAGATGGACAGACCGAAAGGACAAACCAAATCATAGAGGATATGCTCTGCATGTATGTAAGAACAAAACTGAACAAGTGGGAAGACTACCTACACTTGGTAGAATTTGCATATAACAATGGGTACCAAACTTCGGCTAAGTTGAGCCCTTTCAAAATACTGTATGGAAGAGAGTGTACAACTCCAATTAGTTGGGATAACCTAGCTGACAGACTCATGGTTGGACTAGAGATGCTCCAAGAAATGGAGAACATGGTAAAGAAAGTACAACAGAACTTGAAAGAAGCACAGGACAGACAGAAGAGTTATGCGGATCAGAAAAGAAGACACTTGGAATTTCAAGTGGGAGACCATGTTTATTTGAAGGTCAAAGCCCAAAAAGCCTCACTGAAGTTGGGGAACTGTGTCAAGCTGGCACCCAGGTTTTGTGGGCCCTTCAAGATACTCGCTCGAATTGGACCCATAGCATATCAGCTTGTACTTCCAGCTAATCTAAAAATTCATAATGTATTTCATGTTTCTTTGTTGAAAAAGTATATTCATGACCCTACTCATATGATTGATTGGAACTTGGTGCAAGTGGAACCCGAGGTCGAGTTCCAGGTGGAACCCCTGCGCATTCTGGACCGGAGAGAAATAACACTTCGATACAGAGTCGTCGCTCATGTAAAGGTGCAATGGAAGCACTTTAGTCCTGAGGAGGCCACTTGGGAATTGGAGGGAGATTTGCAGAAATCTCATCCAATCCTACTCCAGGAAATGAACAAACACTAAGGACAGTGTTTTACTGAAGGGGGAAAGGATGTGACATTCCCCAAAAACAAATATTTTTATTTTTGTGTGCTGGAAATTTATTTTCGTTTTTGGAAAATTTGAATCTGGAAATTTTTTTCCATTTATGGAAATTCCAAATTTCGAATTTAATTATTGTGAATGTTGGGCAGAGATCTGTTTGGACTCAACTAACTATTTGACTATGACACTTGTATCACAACATAATATTTATATTAACTGCAGGAGGACAAATGGAACAACCATGTTAAAAATCAGTTGACCATGACTCCATGAGTGGGGAACAAGTTGGAACTGCCTCTAGGCTGATGATTGCAAGTGGAAAATCAGAGATTTGGCCACTGGTAGCCCATGAAAGTCAAGGATTAAGAAAAATCTATGAAAATCCCCAAAGGAGGGAAAAGACATGGGCAAAAAAAAAATGGATAAATAGCATATGCGAGGAGGCAGCATGCTGCCAAGTATGCTGGGAAAGAATTCATGAGCTCTCCTGTTGTTATGAACACTGCGGATTGAGTGTGAGGCAAGAGGAGCCTGCTGAAACAAAATTTTCTTGCTATTATGAACATTTTTTATTAAGTGTGAGGCAAGAGGAAAACTGTTGGAATTGAAGGACATTGTTGAGGAGGAGTTTCCAAGTTCTCCCTCATGGATTCATGGTCAGGCTAGGGGGTGAATCGGGCAAGTAGATTTGGCTGCCCTATTCTACGATTGGGAGGAATGTGGTTGTTCCCTTTGTCTTCCTGTGGATTGGATTCAAATATGTTAATTTTCCCCTCTCTATTATGAATGGCTATGGATTTTGATGTTATGTATCTATTGAATCTGAACTAGAATAAGTTACATTCTCTGTCTGTATGACCCTTTTTACATCTAGTGTATTGTATCTGATTAAATTGGATATGTAACGAATTCTTCCCACCTTTTGTTCAAACGTTTTATCCAATGCTATGTATCTAACAATATGCTTTAACAATATGAAAACAATATATTAGATGTGTTTAGAATGACAAAATTCAGAAGTTAAAGAATTTTGGAAACCCCTTTTTGTTTTTGTTTTTCGAATGCTAAAAAAATCTTGGGAATCGATGCCTTTCGGAGGTTTTTGCTTCCTTATTTCTTTTCAGAATGGTCTACCCTTTCCTTAGTCAAGGTCTATGATGAATTTAGATATTTTCCCTTACAGAAAACCTTTATCGTTTTGTATCCTTCTGTGTGTGTTAAATTCTTCGACATTGTAAAATTCTTCCGTTGTTCGACATTTGAAACCCTGAAAAACCTGAATCCCGAAATCCCGAAGTGTTAATTCCTCATCCTTTCACTTTTTGGAATTCAGGAATGGTTGTGTTATATTTGAAACCCCAAAAACCTGAATCTCAAAATCCCAAAGTGTTAATTCCTCATCTTTCAGAATTCTAGAATGGTTGTGTTATGTTGTTCAACATTTGAAACCCCGAAAACCCGAATCTCGAAATCCTGAAGTGTTAATTCCACACCCTTTCACCTTTAGGAAGTCGGGAATGGTTGTATGTTGTAGTTTGACATTTGAAACCCCGAAAACCTGAATCCCTAAATCCCGAATTGTTGGTTCCACGTTCTTTTCTTTTCGCAATTTTGGGAATTGTTTGTGGTTGATGTTTTGGCTTTTGAAGTCAAGAGATTCTGAACCCCGAAATCCCGAAATGTTAGTTCCACGTTCCTTTCTTTTCACAATTTCAGGAATTGTTGTATGTCGATGTTTGGGCACCAGAATTGGCAAAGTTCCGAACCCCGAAATCCCGAAATGTGGGTCTCACCTTTTCCTTTTTTGCATTTCGAAAATTTGTTGATGTTGTTGTTTGGACACTTTCACTCGCGAAATCCTAAACTCTGAATTCCCGAAGTACTGATCACCTTTCGCAAATCCGAGAGTTGTGTGTGTTGATGATTGACTTGGGTATTCACAAGATCCCAAACCTCGAAACCCTGAAGTGCTCGACATCTCCTTGCAAATTCAGGAAATATTGTGTATTGATGTTTGGCTCTTGTACTCGCGAAACCCAAAAATGTTGGCCACAGTTGTTCTGTATTTCGTCTTTCGAAAAAAAATAGGGTCCTTTGTTTTGTTTGGTACTCGTGATAACCAAAACCCAATTGACCTCTGTTTCCTTCACAAAGCTGTAGGAACTTATAAGAATACTTATTGTTAAGGGAACAACTCTACTAATGTAATGAATAGACTGGTAAAAGAATGTTGGAGAATATTCATCCCAGATAAAGGTATGGGAGTAACAAACCGTATTACAAGTCGATTTTATTGCAGACATAGGGTGTTTTTTTTATGTAGGGTTCTTGGTCATAAAAACCCCAAAGTTGCTTGTATTGTTAAGACTGTGGTAGTGTTATAGGTACTAGTAGATAAGGGAGTAATTATAAATTTCAGGGTCTTAATTAAACTTTGAAGTGATGATTAAATTCTCATTATATTGTCAATTAGAAAACTTAATTTGAATGGTAAGGATAGTCAATGACAGTCAGGACTCTAAACAAACCTTCAGACTCAAGTCCTCTAACATAAATCTTACTTGCTTGAGATCTCAAAAACTTTTCAAGGACAAATGTACAAATAAAAAAAAAAATTATATGGTGATTTTCGAGGTACATTACATATGGTATCAAAGAAAAAGTTACAACACTGGGCCTGAACAGGGCCACATTAATTTCTTAGTATACATTTTGATTTATGAAAAAGTAATAAATCTTGTGGATTACAAACAGAAAGCTTTTATATTTTGTGGTGAATAATGGCAGCCCAAGAAGGTGCAGAAATCAGGGTGGAAGAGAATCCGCAACAAGGACCTCCTGGAGATCCAAGATAGAACAGTGATGGAAGATCACCCACGGAGGTGTTGGAAACAATGAGAAACCTTAGTGTTGAACTACAGGTTTTCAAGGCCGACAATGAAAAATTGAAGAAGGAATAGCAGGAACAGTAAGAGATAAATGAAGTCCTGTTGCGTAGTATAGTAACCAAGAAAATCCCAAAATATGATAACCTTGAGGAAGGGGTCAGCAAAAGGGCCTCCAAGAATTCTGGTGTGAAAACATAAAAATGAGATAGTTCGTCTAAAGGGACACCTTCAGCTGAAGAAAAAAACATACCAGACTAAAAAAGAAAACAAACAGACCACCTTGAAGGAGAACTTAAAAAGATTAAACCAACTACCTTTGATGGAGAGTCCGGGACAGGAGAAGAAACCAAGGCATGGTTGTTGGACATCAAAAAATACTTCCAAATATACAACTATTCCAGCAACATGAAGGTCAGAATGGCCATCTACAATCTGAAGGGGAAGGCCAGTATTTGGTGGCAGGACCTGAAATTGGCCAAGGGCCTAAAGGAGAAATAGTTGGAATGGTCCGACTTCAAGAAGTATTTTAAGAAATAATACCTTTCTGAAAGCTATTATGAAAGGAAGACGAAAGAATTTTATGAATTACAACTCAGACAAATGACGATGGATGACCTTACAAATAAATTTTTGGAACTACTAAGGTTTGTACCATACATCCAGGAGGATAAGGTAAAAATTCAGCGATTCTTAAGTTGTTTACCAAAGTCCTACATGGACAGAATTGAGTTTGACAACCCCAAATCCTTGAGTGAGACATTCAGGAAGGCATGGATGTGCTATGACCAGTATAAACAGTGGGTAGAGTTTCCCAAGACTTGGAAGGATAAGAAACAAGATGGAATGCACCAGCGGAAGAAGGGATACCAGCCAGCTCCTTATCGGAATGCCGCAAAAAGTTTCCCAAGGAAGGATTTTCACTCCAACCATCTGAATACACAAGGTAGCGGTAAACTAGTAAACCTGGGAACAAAGAAGTTTGAGGACAACTCCCACAAGCCATTAAGATGTTGGGAGTGTGAAGAGCCTTATTTAAGGAGGAACTTTCCACGTTTAATTGTAGCAAACATAACTATTGTTCACAGTTTGTAGGAAGCCTCGACAGTGGGTGACATGGGGAGAAGTCTTCATCAAATTAATGTAGCCATAGATGGTCGACAAGATGACCACCAATCCTCGATGGTAGAAGTCGAAGGTAAAATCCATGACACTCGAATTTCTATTTTAATTGACCCTAGAGCTACATTAAGTTATATTACTCCCAATGTGGTAGAGTCGAATAAACATAAGAAACAAAAGCACGAAAAATCTTGGCTAGTACAACTAGCAACATGTGCTAAAAGAAAGGTAGTTAACTTTATTTCTGACCTTGAGTTCAGCTTAGATGGTCAAAAGATAAGGACCAATCTGAGCATCCTACCACTAGGGTCTTATGATATGATTATTGGGATGGATTGGTTGGAACAACACAAAGTAGTACCAGATTGTTATACAAAGATACTTAGCTATAAAGATAATTTTGGCATTGTCAGAATAGCCCAAGGCATACCAAAACCTGTATCAATCAGACAAGTTTTGGCGATGCAACTCAAGAAATGTATTAGAAAGGGATGTCAATTTTACGCCATCCAAGTGACGAATCTATTAGAAAAAGAAGATAAGCCCAAGTTAGAAGACTTTGTTGTCCTACGTGAATTCAAAGACATGTTTGTTGAGGAGATACTAGAATTACCTCCTAGGAGAGAAATATATTTCTCCATAGAGTTACTACCCAAATCAACCCCTATCTCAAAATCACCCTACCGAATGAGTCTACCAGAACTGATAGAATTAAAAATACAATTATAGGAATTGTTGGACAAAGATTATATCAAACCAAGTGTCTCGCCATGGGGAGCACCAGGTTTCTTTGTGAAAAAGAAAGACGGTACTCTAAGACTATGTATCGATTATAGTCAACTGAAAAAAGTAACCATTATAGATAGATCGGGTACGGATTCAACTCTACAATGGTAGATAGACTGGGTTCTCGAACTCACAAGTCGACTTTCCCCTCTTGACCAGTTCTATCAACGGTGCATAGGTATGTCAAGGGTAGATGCAGACCAATAATGGAATCAGATGGATGATGTTCTGGTCCTATTGGTGATGGAAGTCACTACTTGATTGCAGCAGGAGCAGAGCACAGCGCCCATCAATTTTTATGTCACAGTAGTTTTTAATGGGTGATCAAATGGGTAGAGACTAGGGAAGATATCACTCAAACTCAGGGACTGGGTCCTGCATGCAAGGAACAAAGGAGGTCTTGATATAACTTCAGTCAGTGGGTTGATTTTTAAATGAGCAGGTTGAAGACTTGGTGAGAAGGGTGGACAAACTATCTCAGGCGACGGGCCTTTCAGTAATTTGTAGAAGAAAAAATCTGAATGCGAGATCCTCTAGTTCAAAGCTTTGAGGAACTGAGAGGGGGGACTTGAATGGATTCTCCAATTCCAATTCGTTTAGCGCTAAGAAAATCACAGGTACCAATTAGAAACAGTGCAACTGTTACAGTGATCAAACTCTACATCATCCTATAACAGTTACCGATCGACTAGATTCTCTAATTCCGAGTTGTTATAATACAGTGTAGACAAAGACGTGAAAGAAAAACTAACATTCATCAGACAAGAAGTCTCAAGAGTCCAGACATAACCAGGAAAACAATGCTTCATTAAAGTTTACCACCAGGAGCCTTGCTCAACCATTGATGCTTACCCAAATGGCGAAAACGCCTACATATACTAAAAAACAACTACAGCAGCAAAAACAAGACGCTGCATTAAAAACATTGCGTCTGCATGTCTTCTGACAGTCTGCACATGCAGACTCAGGATGATCGTGCGCCTATGACAGACGCTACCTTAACTTCGCGTGGCCTTTGCATGGGAGGTAGCCAAAACATTAAAGGCCAAAATGGTGTGTGTAGACTTATTTGTCTAATCGAGGACTTCGGGATGGCTTCTTTGGATAATCAGTACACAAAACTCCTTTGAACAGACCACTTGCTAGACCCTCCATATCTCATAGTCAATGAATCAAAGGAGGTTTCAACCATCCGTTTTTGCCTTCATTTACTCCAAGCGGAAACTGGGAGTGAAATCGTATCTGCTGGCATCTAGAAATTGCGATGATCCTTTCGACGACTGGACTCAACTCTTTTGGCCCCTTTTTCTTAGCTCTTTTGTTTCCCAAATGACCACGGACCGTGACCTTGCTTTTATTTCCATAGGGGCTTTTGGCGTTCGTGAATAGGAAGGATTTGATCCTTGCTTATCATAGTTGCAATGGGCGAAACGTAGAGATGGCTCAATTGGGTGCCACGTGTCCTCCAAATCTGATGGTCCTAAACTCTCCGACATTTCTATGCGTCCTAGGTTCTGGATGCTCTCGTTACTTCATGCATCGGGTATATGACAAGTTATTCTTTTGTATTTTGAAGTCGCGATGGGTGAAAAGGCAAGGAGCCTAATCGCGCACCAGGTGTCTCCTGTGGATGAATGGATGAGGCTGGTTTGCAATACTACGGGCCCACCTATAGGCACTTTCGACACTCCGAGGTTCAGGGTTTCGGGATGTGAGATGATGAGGGACTTTCACCCTTCGAACTCCCGACTACCAATATGCCGACTAGATCTCGCACTATGTGTCGCGGGATCGGACGACCCAGATTCAGTTTCAACATAAAGCCGCTTTCTTTGATGTTATACATCAGTCAACTTGCTAGCTCCGATATTTCGATGACCGTTGATCTGCTCTTATGGATGAATCCGGGTTACTAACATCGTAATTCCACCCGCCTGCTTGATTGGAAGCGTCAAAACAAGATTTTTTCCATGCTGCGCTCGGGTGCCTCTCGTGGGACTTGCAGACCTGAATACTTTTGCGCCTAGAACAAGAAATGTCACTAACATTAGGCTACATGGGGGATAGAGTCGTCCCTGCAATGCTCTAAGAACTCATTCTGCAGCTTCAATGCCTTGCTGTTGGGTTATGGAGTCAGGCTCAAAACATCCCGCTGCTGAAAATACAAGCCGAAAAATAAAAGCAACAAAATAAAAATACATGCTCAAAGGAGATTATTTATATACAATCCTAAACTAATAAAACACTTTACATGGGGCTAGGTGAAAGCACACTTCCACCATATCCAATCAAGCAACTTCCTGAAGGGAAGCTCTTTCTTTTTGTCGATGATCACCAGCAGATGGTGTAACCGTGACAGCAGAACGGCTACACTCTTCAACTTCTTCTCACAGGGTGAAGTTGATATGGAATAGGGAGGCTCCAAGGCATAAAGGACATGCCACTCCATGTATTTTCCGACAGGGTCATAGAATGAGTGGCGTATCTCAAAAAATTGGTGACAGGCAGCCTCCTCTGCTATGCAGTTGTTCTCATGTGGATGAATATCTCTGAAAAGCACAGGTGACTGGAAAACTATCGTAGGGTCATTGATCTCAAGCGATGGTTGTTTGTTGACTGGGTCTGGATTGAAATATGTGCTCATCTGTTCCTCTGGCTCCTTTTCCTCTTCTTGGCTCTCCCCCGGGTCATATTCGTATTCATCATAAATAGGGACCATGGGGTGGTTCTTCTTGCTGATTGGCTCTTCATTATCTTTATAGTGATCAAATGTAGGATAAGCTTGTTTCTCATCATCACTATAATATACATCAAAAAGGAGTTGTCCTTCATTGATATGACCCTCCTCCAGAACAGTGATCCCGTCAAAAATTTATGTTTTATGGATAGTGGGACCTACTGGTTCTGGTTGCTCACACGTAATCTTTTTCTCTTTAATCCTAGGTAAACATATATCGTGAGAAACCCCCTGGAGAAAAAGAGAGGAAAGCGCTTCCACAATAATTTCTTCTTTAAAAATGGGAAGGCCTCTGTCCTCAAAAGCAGGGCTGCTAGGAATATCTTCTTCAACCCAATACTCAGGTGAGCCATCTAACATGGACCACATCCTCTCTGTAAACTCATAATCTCCACAAGAGGCGTGTTGATCTTCATGAAGATCTAAAAGAACAGATGCATCTGATATGATGTCAGATGCTTCCGTTTTGGGGATAACACAATTAATATCGTCCAACACCTCTATATTTTCACAGCAGATGGTTTCCTCCACAGTAAGGACTTCATCATGGACCTGGTCTTTAGGGCCAGCAGAGGCTTCCTGAAGAAAAGAAAACTCCTCACAATAGTTTTCAAACAAACCATCAGCTGGATAGTAGTCTTTACAAAATGAATTGAAAGTTGTATGAAAACCTGTTAAAGAGTGGATGCTTGTAGCGGGAAGAGACCGACACCATTCAAGAGCAGCTCCCTTCAATGAATACCTGAAGAGCTTAATCTGGACATCCTCATGCGTGATATTGTGTCGGTGGATAGCCTCATGAAACTCCAGTAAGTGCTCAGCTGGTTCCTCCCAACTTGTTGCATGAATTTCAGGGAGGAAATCTTCCCATTGGTCTCTATCAGGAAGTGCATTAGGAAAACCAATTATCTGAGAAAAGTCACAGAAAGAAAACCTTTGAGCTAGAATTTTCTCCATATCGAACTAGTGGAGTCACCAATCGATCCTGGAATCATGGATTCGCCAGGTGAAAGATACGCAGCTTCAAGTGTTTCTGGTCCTTGTTCACAATCAAAGGCCAGATCTTAACATTTTCGTTACCCCGGGAAGCTTCTCAGGCTGAGAAAGCAGTTGTTGAAACCTTCTCGAGAAATCTCCTTAGGGTCAGCTTTCAAGTGTGCTAACAGTAGTCACAGCTGAAACAGTGATGTGGAAACGATGGAGTCGCCACAGTGGAGTCACCAGGTGCACAGTAGCAATCTTTAAGGGCTTTGATGTCTGATGCACCTTCAGAATTAGAGGCTCAATGTCGTTCTACCCAGGGAAAATCTTCAACTTCGTCCCTGACAACAGTGCCAGAAATGTTGGCGACGGAAGTCACTCCTTGATTGCAGCAGGAGAAGAGCCCGATGCCCATCAATTTTTATGTCACGGTAGTTTTTAATGGGTGATCAAATGGGTAGAGATATCACTCAAACTCAGGGATTGGGTCTTGCATGTGAGGAACAAAGGAGTCCTTGATCATACTTCAGTCAGTGGGTTGATTTGGAAATGAGCAGGTTGAAGACTTGGTGAGAAGGGTGGACAAACTATCTTAGGCAACAGGCCTTTGAGTAATTTGTAGAAGAAAAACTCTGAATGTGAGATCCTTTGGTTTAGAGCTTCAAGGAACTGAGAGGGGGGACTTGACTAGATTCTCCAATTCCAAGTCGTTTAGCACTAAGAAAATCACAGGGACCGATTAGAAACAATGCAACTGTTACAGTGATCAAACTCTACATCATCCTATAACAGTTACCGCTCGACTGGATTCTCCAATTCCGAGTCATTCTAATACAGTGTAGACAAAGACGCGAAAGAAAAACTAACATTCATCAGACAAGAAGTCTCAAGAGTCCAGACATAACCAGGAAAACAGTGCTTCATTAAATTTTACCACTGGGAGCCTTGCTCAACCATTGATGCTTACCCAAATGGAGAAAACACCTACATATACTAAAAAAGAACTACAGCAACAAAAACAAGATGTTGCATTAAAAACATTGCGTCTGCATGTCTTCTGACAGTCTGCGCATGCAGACTCAAGATGATCGTGCACCTATGACAGATGCTACCTTAACTTCGCATGCCCTTTGTAGGGGAGGTAGCCGAAACATTAAAGGCCAGAATGGTGTGTGCAGACTTATCTGTCTAATTGAGGACTTCAGCATGGCTTCTTTGGATAATCAGTACACATAACTCTTTCAAACAGACCGCTTTCCAGACCCTCCATATCTCATATTCAATAAATGAAAGGAGGTTTCAACCATCCGTTTTTGCCTTCATTTACTCCAAGCGAAAACCAGGAGAAAAATCGTATCCACTGGCATCTGGAAATTGCAATGATCCTTTCGGCGACTGGACTCAACGCTTTTGGCCCCTTTTGCTTAGCTCTTTTGTTTCCCAAATGACCATGGACTGTGACCCTGCTTTTATTTCCATAGGGGCTTTCGGCGTTCGCGAATAGGAAGGAATTGATCCTTGCTTATCATAGTTGCGATGGGAGAAACGCTGAGACGGCTCAATTGGGCGCCACGCGTCCTCCAAATCTGATGGTCCTAAACTCTTCGACGTTTCTGTGGGCCCCAGGTCCTAGATGCTCTTGTTACTTCATGCATCAGGGATATGACAGGCTATTCTTTTGTATTTCGAAGTCGCGATGGGAAAAAAGGTGAGGAGCCTAATCGTGTGCCAGGTGTCTCTTGTGGATGAACGGATGAGGCTACTTCGCGATATTGCAGGCCTGCCTCTGGGCACTTTTGGCACTCCGGGGTTCAGGGTTTCGGGATGTGAAATGATGGGGGACTTTCACCCTTCGAACTCCCGACTGTCGATATGCCGACTAGATCTC
>CBVK0100507819.1:0-12025 GCA_900067695.1 Picea abies
TTTATCTGGAGTAAGTACTTCAGTCTTCTGTGGGTCTTCTAGTGTTCTTGTAGCTTCAACATCAGGGTCTCTAGTGTCAAATATCTTCGATCTATTCTCCCGTTCTTCAATCAAGTATGCAATCCTTCTAGTCATGAAATATTTTAACTCTTGTTTCTTCTGCTCCAAGACTTGTTCTTCTTTCTTTCGTCTGGTTTGATCTTTGTCAATCCAAGGTTTTCCTATTAACATGGTAAATGGGGCACTGTCCTCAATAAATTGAATAATCTCAAAATCTTCCTCTGTCGAAGTTCCATTGATGGTCATAGGTATTTGAGTGAGCCTTCCATACAAGTTTACCAATTTTCCTCTGAATAATCCTATTCCTCCTAATGAGGGAGTCATAGCAGGCCTCC
This sequence comes from Picea abies, assembly GCA_900067695.1. Lineage (NCBI taxonomy): Eukaryota > Viridiplantae > Streptophyta > Pinopsida > Pinales > Pinaceae > Picea > Picea abies. The sequence continues at coordinate 396 of CBVK0100507819.1, forward strand.
CTATAGCTTACCAAGTTCTCTCGGTCATGAAATTCACCTCTGTTTCCTCATCTAGAACACAATCAATGTCAAAGTCTCCTATTCTTGCTTCAAGGCATTCCTTGTCTTTAAATATCTCTGATAATCTAATATGTCGGTGGTCATTCAAGGATTCTCTCATCTATAGCAATATTTTCTCTGATTCTTTCTGGGGTTCTGCTGTTATAACCCTAATTTCACCAGATATGCTTACCTGGCATCGGGCCATCTCATTTTACATATTTTTCCAAGACACTACTGAACAAATCTTCTTAAAAACACCCTTTTTGAAGGCACACGCGCCTTGCTCCACTACTGCACGCGTGTATACACTAGCTGACCCACTATAGCCCACGTATACCTACAAAAGCACGAAAAATGGAAAGTTGCAAATGAAACTCACAGTTTTGGGTAAGTTACCTAAACTGTTTGATCTCCCATATCCATCCACTTGACAAAATACCTATCCCTTTCTAGCCTATAAAATAAGGGGTAGGGGTCCCATTTGAAAAGAGGAAAATAATTGTAAAGAAACTCTACCTGATTTTGCATTCCCTTTGTCCCAACCTTTTGCAACTAGTGTGTGAAGAGAAGCATATACAAAAGAAGTTGGAGCACAATTGAAGAGGAGCCCAGGACCAGACTCGAGGAGCAGTGGTCAATCTCGCTATTGTAAGTTACTCTTGTGAGATTAATAAAAAGAAGTACTTTTCCCGTCTCACAATATGAGGTTTTTCAATGTCTAAATTTGATTATATTTTGATGGAATCTCTAACCCATTAGTTCATAGATCATATGCATGTGGTGTTCTTTGTTTGTATTTTTATGAATGCAGGTCAGCGTTGGGAGGAGATTTACAGTCAAGGAGTGACCAAACGTTAAAGGATCGACATCAAACATGGAAACTAAGGTATAGTAACTTGATATTTTTAACCTTGTATTTGCATATGAATAATGGGGTTTATGATTGAGATGTTGGTAAGAAGTAGGAGACTTTAGGTCATTTTCTTCATGCATTACAGAACCCTTAATGCTAGTACGTAGGGGGATTTCCCACCCACAACAAATGGAAATATTTTTTTAGGGCTTGGCCATTCACTGGGAGGGCTTCAGGTTCCCCCTTCAGATTTTGAAGTCGTCCTAACCCAATCTTCTTGGCCTGCTAGAAAGGTCCAAGCCATAGATTCTGAAACTTAGAGTGCTTTCCTTTAGGCTCATTTTCTCTGTCCCACTTCAGAAATAAGTCTCCTACCTCAAAATTCTTCTCTTTGGCCTTATTCTTATCAAACCATCTTTTAACTATCTGTTGTTGAGATATGAAATTTGATTTAGCTTTCTCCCTTTCTTCTTCTAGCATGAGCATGGTGTCAATTCTTTGTTGTATGACTGATGAGGGTTGCCCTCTAGAATCCTGATCAAGTTGAAGAGATGGAATATATATCCCGTTCGGGAGAATGGATTCCTGTTCGCATACTAGAAAGTATGGGGAATTCCCTATATCTTCCTTGGGTGTAACTCTATCTTCCCATAAAGCGTTATGGAGTAGATTATGCCAATTCCTTTGGTTGTCTGCAATCATTTTCTTCAATATCCTCACTAAGTTCTTATTAGTTGATTATGCCACTCCGTTTGCCTGTGGATAATAGTTTGTAGAGTATATAATTATGATTCCTTTGTCTAGAGCAAACTCTGTTAATAAGGTTGAAGAAAAGTAATCTGCATTATCAAAAACAAGGACATAAGACATATCGAACCTTGTGATCAACTGTTGTTCTGTGAATTGGATCACCGCCTTCTCATTTACATGACTTAGAGGGATGGCCTATGCCCATTTCATGAAATAATCTATGGCAGTTAGTATGTACCTATGTTGTTTTGATGAACTTGGTGTAATTTATCCTATGATATCTAACCCCCATTGCTCGAAAGGCTTGGAAATGGCCACCGGTTGGAGTGGGACAACTGCTCGCGTCTCCCTCCCCATGCTTATTTGATAAGTCTTACAGTTTCTAGTGTATGTGTGAGGGCCTATGAACAAAGTAGGCCAATAATAGTCAACTCTCAGTGTTTTATTAGTGGTGGTGTTTCCTGTGAAATGTCCACTGACAAGACCATCATGGAGCTCTTTTAGAACTTTGTCTGCATCTTCATGTTCTAGACATCTTAAAAGTACCCTGTCATGATTAACAGGGAAGAGCACCTAATTTATGAGGCGATATTGTGTGGATTTTAACCTGAGAGCTCTCATTTCCCTAGGTTTTAGGTTCTCTGGGAAAGTCCCATGATGTAGGAGATAAGTCAGTTTCTCATACCAAGACTCTTGTCCTAGGGAGATGTATGAAGCTTCACCACACCAGAATGCTAAATCATTCTCTCATCTGGGGTCGTCATTTACTTGGTCCTGGGCTTCAACTACCAGTTTGCATAACCCTTGTCCTTTAACCAGTTTAGAAGGTTTTATATCTAGATCAAATTATTGGACTACTGCCATCCAGTTCCCTCTTCTTTCCCCCATCTCCAGTTGAGTAAATAGGGATCGGATTGCGGGATGAGGCACAATTACTTTGTTATGGTTCTTGAGGATGTAAGATCTGAAGTGTTTTACTTCCTTGTATACTGCATAGGCATGCTTATCTATAGAAGGGTAATTTAGTTCGGCCCCTTGGATATTAGTGCTCATGAATGACATTGGGGCCTCATTGTTGTCATCATCCTTCTAATTTAATATTGCGACTAACGATTGGTCGGAGGCAAAAGTATAGAGGAAGAAATATTTGTTGAAATCGAGACTTCGTAGCACTGGGGCTTGAGATATTGCAGTCTTAATATTGCTAAAATCCTTCTTTCGTTCATCATCCCAGTTAAATTCAACATCTTTACGAATCATATTTTGTAAGGGTTTGATAGTTTCCGCAAAATCGGGGGTGAATTTCCTCACAAAATTGATTTTCCTGAAGAACGATTGCATAACCTTTTTGTTGTGAGGTAATGGAAACTAAGCTATATCCTTAATCCTTTGTGGATCTATGTGAATGCCTTCTTGAGATATAATGTGGCCTAACAACTTACCGTCCTCGATGCCAAAAATATTTTTCTTAGGGTTTAATGACATACCGTATTTCCTACACCTTTCGAAAATCTGAGTTAGATGTTGGATGTGATCTTCTATATTATTTGAATAGACAGTCATGTCGTCCAAGTAGACTACTACACACTTGTTGATTAGTCCCCAAAATGCTATGTCCATGGCCCTGTGGAAGGTTTCCCCTACATTGATTAACCCAAAGGGCATGCGTTTGTAAGTGAAGGTTCCCCACTTGGTTCAGAAGGTAGTTTTCAAGTGGTCTTCTTCTGAAACTAGAACCTGGTTGTAACCTGAGAAACCGTCCAGTAAGGAGAAAATATCAAAGCCAGATACAGTCTGTAGGAGCTACTCCATTGGTGGGACTAGGTAGTTGTCCTTTTCTGAAGCTCTATTGAGATTTTTTAAATATACACACATGCGGATTTCCCTGGACTTTTTCCTTACAAGAGCCAAGTTTTCTACCCAGGCAGAGTTTCTAACCTAGAAGATAAATTTGGAATTTAATGGTTTCGTTAACTCCTGACACATGAGGGGCTCTAGGGATATGTGGTATTTCCGGAGCTTCTTTTGGAAGTGTTTTACTTCAGGCTTTAAAGGGATAGTGTGTTGAATGATACGGGTATCATAAGTTTTCAGATCTCGATAGGACCACACAAAGACATCTTGATATTGTCTGAAAAGTTTGAGGTAGGCCTTCCTTTCCTCTTTAGATATTGTCTTATCGAGGTTTACATTTTTTGGGTTTTCCAGGATTCCAAGATTTATAGTTTCATGCATGGGACAGGAACTATCGGTTTTCGCATTTTTTGACCCCTTAAATCTTTTTCTTAGGTCAAAAAGGTTTTCTAAATTGTATATTCCCTTCAGTATCATGTGAGACTTTGATTTGTCAGTAGGTTGATCTATTTGAGGATCGGTTCTTGCTGATTGTTCCTGGAATATTTCATTTTCAATAGCCAAGTCTTTAAAATTATCCTGATTCTTCAAAAAGTTTATAATATGTTCATGTCCTTCAAATACCTTCCAATTAGAAATATTGTTGGTCACCGATGGTTTGTAGAGAAATTCTACAGTGAACCGAGAGGCTTCATAATATTCTAGAGGTGATAGCCTTGAAGCAGCAGTGGCCAGAGAATCAACAAGAATGTTCTTTGCTCTGGGAATCACTGTAATGTTGAAAGCTTCAAAATGCTCTATTAGCCTATGCACTTCCTGTTGGTAATTATTTAGGTGTGGAGAATTTCAATGTATAGTATTCCTTACTTGTCTAATGATGATTTTAGAATCTCCAAAAACATTCACTTCTTTAACGTTCAAGTCCATGGCGTTTTTTAGCCCTTGTACTAGAGCTTCATATTTAGCGGTATTGTTTGTGCATTCGAACTCTAATCTACAGGACAAGAAATGCCATTTACCTTTTGGATCAATGAGGATGCACCCCGCCCCAGAACCTTCTTGCGATTTAGAGCCATCAACGTATAAGGTCCAAAATTGTGGGAAAAATCTATCAACCTCCTCTTTCTTGTCACTTCCCTCTCCCCTTCCTATTTGTTCTATGATTTCCAATGTAGGTTATTGACAGAAGAGGAATTCATCCGTTGCCGTCGAAAATTCCTCTTGAAAAATCATTTCATAGTTTTGCATAAGGGGAATATCAGATGAGAGAGGGGAGAAATTTTCGAAGTCAAAATCACATGAATAATTTCCTAACACAGGGAAATCTACCGATGAGGGTTCATTTAGGGTTTCTAAGTTAGTGAAAGTATGTTTTAGATATCTTTCCCTATCGATCTTGGTCATGTTTGTGTGCCCTTTTAATGGTAGCCAAAGGTGAGCATGGTCTGTACTAAAGTATCTATTTAACTTCTCAGACCAATCTCGACTTAAGAACAATCCATAAGCTTCTGGGATATCTACTACAATGATGTCAATTACTTGCACAAATTTAGGCTGTGTCGCTATTCTGATCATTACATCTTTGATTTCTTCCATGACCTTCACCTAGGTTCTATCTAGCTATATCACATGTTTATCTCTCTTGAGAGGTGTTGAATTTAATTATTTGCAAATAAACAACGACATAACATTAGAAGATGCTCTTGAGTCAACCAAACAATTATGGAGGTTTCTGTTGAAGACTTCAAAAGTTAAAAGGAACAATGGGACAAAAGGTTTTCCCTTCTTATCTTCAGAGAAGGCGTTCACAATTGGTTTATTTCTTAAATCTATGGGAGTTAGATTTCCTCCTTGGTCAACACTTGTCGCAAGATTTTCTACTGACCTCAAATCTTGTAAAAGAAAGTATTTTTTTCTACATATGTTCATAACTGATATATTTGTCTTCAACTTCTTCAAATCTTCTACTATGTTGTAATCTAGCTTGGGCGATTCTCATGTATGGATGTTTATAGGGTTTTTTCGAGGATAAAAAGGTGCTTTCGAGTGATTGGGAGTTGGTCTCCCTCCCGAAATTGGGGTCGTAGTAAGGTCGTTTGAGACAGGTTGACCCCTACTTCGTGTTTGCACAGCCAAGACTTCTGCGGGTGGTTCTTGAACCTTGGATAGATCATCGGAAGGCATAGGTAGGTTGGGATCCCATATCAACATGGTTGTTTCTTCTGGTGGAGCAATTTCTTCCTAGTCGGAAATATTCATAACTGATCTACTTGATTGTTTGGCCAAGGAAACTTCATCTAGAAATTGATTGGCCATCAAATTCATGGCATGCACCCATTGAGGGTAGTCTCTTGTAGAGTGATTCTCTTGATGGTAGGTACAGAAAGAGTCAGATGCTACATTCCCCAGATCAATGTTTAAGTTTGATGGAGGGGATTCAATTTCTTTGAAAGACATATTATTTAAAAAAAAAGGATTATAGGGTCTCTGGCCTTGGTTTCCCTCCCATGCACTTCTCTTCATGTCTATGATTTTTTTTGATAGCTTTTTGATCAAGCGTTGTAGGTCCTCTATGTCCCCACTTCCCTTTTCAGGAGATTGTTCCATTTGTTTCCCTGGGGGTCTAGTTAACATGAGTCCTCTCCTGGGAGGAGGTTGAAATTCTTTGTCAACTAACGAGACTTTGCCTTATTTTCATCCTTTCATTTGGAACTCTATCATTTTGGATTCTTCAAAATTCTCAGCTAGGGTTGGTTTGGAAACCCTCTTCACAAACATGGAAATAGAAGCTGGGAGAGAATTAGCGTATACTTTGATATGAAACTCCTGAGTAGGTTTAGCTTCAGGCTAGAATTTATTTAAGATGGTGGTAAGTATTTGATTGAAGTCTTTAACCCTTTCCTTAAAACTCATGGTGGCGGCGAACAACTCAGCCATCAAAGTTCCTGTAGTAGTTTCTTTTGCAAATTTATCTAGAAAATCCTTTTGAAACTTCATCCAACTAGTTATGGATCCTACAGGTAGGTTAAAATACCACATGGAGGCTGAATTATCAAAAGTTTAGGGGAAAAGCCTGCAAACTATTCTTCATGTTGGACATTCATAAGTCTAATAGCTAGTATGAATTTTTTGATATGGTCTTCAAGAAATCCCGAGGTTTCAAGGTCAAATTTAGGGAGTAACTTCTCTGGGTGTTGGGGGAGGTTATGTGCTCAGCCAGGGATGGCCAAAGAATCTCTAGCCAACCAAGGTTGATTATTCTGAGGTGGGTTTCCCCTTTATTCATCATGGTCATTTTTATCTTCCATGTCTGAGTTAAACCCTTCTTCTTTCAAAAACTTATCGAGCTCGAAGAAGTTTTCGGCTGGTGTTTCAGGGATTAGATTAAGAGGATGTTCAATTTTAGTGAGAGATAAATCTATCAGGTCTTCTAATTTGTGAACAAAAACCTGGTTGGGGGAATCGACCATTGGTCTTCTTATTTGTTTTCTTTGAAGAAGTAACGAAGCTAATGGAAGCGCATCGATATGTCAGGTGTATTCTCTTGTGATTCTTCTAAATTGGTTCTCCTCGTAAGGAAGAGTGTAGGGTATATCATGGAACAAATGTTCTTCCTCATGCTGGGGTGAGTTACTTATTTTGGGAGTACTCAATGTGTGTGGGTTGTCTTGGGAATGACTAGGAATGCACGTGGGTTGTTTTGAATCTACAGGTTATCTGAAATATTATGTGAAATATATATTCAACCATTCATTCTCAAACCCTCCTCATAGCACCAATTCTATTGAGGGGTCCTAAATCCATTTAACTCAACAACGGGAACCAAACCTGCCACCGAGGCCCAATTAGACTCTATAGCGTTTAATGGTGGAATGGTTCTCTAGATCTTGCGATCTGTCCAATTAATCGATGGGCTTTACATTTTCTTGTGAAGGTTTCTCCTTCAGTTCAGATGTTCTCTTTTTTGTATTTTCTCTTAGGTGGGACCAATATAAGATAAAATCTAGTATAAACCAACTAGGTAACAAAGTGGGAACAAGATTAACTACTGGAGAAGAAGTTGATATTGGGATAACCCTTTCACTCTAGCATGAAAACAATGATTCTCTACCACAAGCCTAGTACTAATACATTAACTGTGGTGGTATTCCAATTACTGACCGAGATACAATTTATGAGAAGAAAACATGCATGCAATAGACGATGGCAAGTAAAATAATAACACAATGATTTATCTTCATCATTAAAGACAAGAACCGTAAAACATTGAATCAAATAACTTATCAACATATTTAGTAGCTCTTACTCGTTACAACATCCTTTCATGAGATGAAATAAGAAATAATTCTTGTCCACATCCAATCATACACGCTTTTGATGAAAAACACAAAATTGTCCTAGGTCCTAAACAATACTTCTCAATTAAAGGCAACTCTGAAATAGTTCTTTACAAAACCAAAAATGAGGGTCTTTACAACAACCATCGACCTTTGCTAATAGGTCGATCCTCCGATTTATAAAATACTATTAACTAAAAATAACTATTAAAGTGCAACTAAGTAAAACAAAACTTGCCACATGGTGCTTTCTTCTATCAGTATTTCTAAGAGTCATCTCAAGATCTCACTTAAGTGGGTGACTCTTCTCGTACTCTGACCACTTGATGAAGAGATCCTCGCATGTGTTGGCATACATGAATATATGTTGTTCCATTGGGGTCGACTGAATCTTTCTTATCTCTATTTCTTGTGCCCGATACTTGACTATTATGGCACTTAATTGTTGCAACATAGCCTGAGCTTTCATCGGGTGCTCCATGAACTGTCGCACCTAACCTAGCTCCATGTCTGTCACCTTTGCTATTTCCTCGACCCATGATGAGTCTTGTTCGGTGTGCGTCTTGACTATGTCCCTCAAGTCGACAAAGTCATCGAGAGTGCCAAACTCAGGAAGCTTGATGTCTTTCATTACCTAGTTGATCTTGATCCATATTTTCTTGTACTTGGTCCATTTCTCTTGGATTTCCCAGTGAGGTTCCCAAGCCATTTTTTCCCAATACTTGACTGATTTCTTTATGCGATCAAGGCTGCTCTCTTTTGATACCCGAATGTTGTGCTCTTTTGTACCTCAGCCCTGTTGGACCACACTGATATAGTCGACCCTTTCCATGGCTTGTTGTGATTTCTCGTACTACCTCTCCATATCCTTGCACATGGCCAACACCATGAGGGTGTCTTCTTGCATCTCAGATATCCTTACAGTGAATAGGTGTCGTTCATCTGTAAACTTGTTGTAGGCCTCCTTGAATTCACTCCTTAGGTACACAACAACCTATGTGGTGTCCTGGTAATATTTCGCCAAGTGGTGCAAATGTTCCAATTCTTTAAAAGCAGTAGCCAACTCCTCTTCATCCCTTTTTTCCTTGTCCAGGGTGGCATCTGTGATTTCCATCCCTGCGCCAATAAGCTCAGATGTCTTGGCATGCTCTGTGTTGATAATATTTTCCTTCATGGTGATGAGGATGGAGCGATCTAGAGTGATCCTCCTCTTCTTGGTGGTCCTTTGCACAATAGATTTCCTTTTCCAGTCATAAGAGATGGCGTGTATGTCATTGAATTCATCCATGGGTTTGGGGATTTGATTATCTCCCCAGGTGAGCATATTTTCCAGGATCCCGATGGTATATATTTGTTCAATACTGGGGTCTTGAACTTCTTCCCTATGTTTTGAAGTCCCGGATTTTGTTTATCGCTCATCGGTAATTTAAGTATGGATTGAAATTGAGGCATCAGGGGAAGGCTCGGTACTTACTTGGTTATCGATCATTGAGACATTGATTTCTTTCCATGGATATTCTCCCTTTTTTTAGACCGTCTCTAGCTCATACTTGGGACTATCTGCTTGGGTCTCTGGTGCATTAGGAAGCTCATTGTCTAAGACATTCTCAACTTCTTGTTCATTCTGTGGAAGCCCTTGAATTCGAGCATTGGGAGCTGGGGAAGATGTCTTCTCTGGCTCCTTTTCCTCTACGATATGTATAGGGGTCACAAGGGATATCTTCGAGCTCTCTTCATAATCATAGTTGTTTATTAATTCGTGGAGGGGTTTTGGTGCACTTGTTCCCACTGATACCCCGACTGTCTCTGGTTGAGCTGAAACACCCACTGGTGATCTGGCTTACGGTGTTGTGATTCCAGGGTCGTCTAAACTAATGATTTCATCATTGTCTATCAGTTTAGGGCCACTTGGGCCTATCTAGCTTTCATCTGGATTGTCGGTAGGGGACCCTATCATGCTTGTGAGGTCCAGGTCATATTGAAACTAATCAATTATCCATTGTACCTGTTCTATCATGAGTAACCCCCTCTCCCGCGCATCTTGAGTCATAGGGAAACCTCTATCTTGCATTGGGGCTACCAGGGGGACCTCTGCTGCTTCGACCGCTATCATTTCTTCTCTATCTTTGAGGGCCTCTTGAGCCGACTTCTCTATGGTTTTATTATGTTCATCCAGGCTCACAGCTCTGAACCTGTTCATTTTGGGGTCAACCATCCTTGCCACCACCTCGTCCCAGTCTTGGGAATTTTCAGTGAAGAGTTCATATTCAATTTTTTCATTGGAGTATGGCTAGCAGGACGACACTTGAGAAGCATGTTTCAAGATCAGACCCTTTGGGTCGTTCTTGCGGAATCGGTCGATCTAGAATCTAAACTCAAATTGGCTCAGTACTTCTTGTTTGGCTTGAGTGGTGTCTTTCACCAAGTAGAATCCTAGATCGAATCCATAAGGTATAAACGCCCACTTTTTATCCTTGACCAGGGTGGCGTTGAAGCCTTGCAGGATGGTCTAGTAGCATATCTCTCCCACTACAAGTCGGTCAGGGACATGTGCTGGAAGGAGATGAGGTGCTCTAGTGGCCTCGAACACCCTAATGTAGGTATTTTTCTCGTCCAGATACCAGTGGTCGAACTTTGATATCATCTTTTTGGCCACAACTGATAGTCTCGGGCATTATTTCTTGAAAAGACTAAAATAAATACGTGCAATGAATTCATCGCAAATGAGGGGGTAGTATTTTTTGTACCTGTTCTCCCATAATATTCTGAAATATACGTGGACTGGGATTTCTACAATGATCCATACCAGGTTCATATCGACAAATATGTTTATGGCACACAAGACATCCAATAAGTATGAAGCCATGTATAAGGTTAGTGTCTCTCCTTCCTTCGACGTCTGAGATTGTTGTATGCATATGCTCAGTTGCTTAGAAATGATGGCTCCCCAGTTGAAGCCACTCCTAGAAATGGCCACTGTGTAAGATAGAGGCATCCATGCCTCTGCAAATATGGAGTAGTCTTTCTCCCCATACAATCGGCAGATGAGAGTCATCAGGTTGATTGTATGGATCCCTTAAGTTGCTCGTTTGGTTCCAACCGGTGCTCTGGTTGGTGTACTTCTTATCTTCTCTCCACCATGAGGCCATCACTCGATATGTGTCATGGTGCTCATAGAATTTTATGACGAAATCAATGTTTAGTCGCTCTTCAGGGTCTCTAAGCTTGTAATAATTCTGGACCTCCACTGGAAGGAACACTCCGACACACCCACCATTGTTGACATTGATCAAACATTTTTGTGTGTCTATGTGGTCAATGAGCCACTTCAGGAGTTCAACACAGGCAAGGACAAGGGTTGTTATAGCCACCATATGTAGGTATGACTTCTGGATGTTCGGGAGCACTTCATCGTCGAGTCCTTTGACATTAGGATCACTGTGTGGGATGTATTCTGGATATTCCTACCAACTTATTTTCTTAAAGATCTCTCCCCAATGTGGGAGTTTCGTTTTGGACCCTGTGCTTATTTTTGTATCTCCAAAGGTCGAAGGCTGAATGAAATATTTCTTTGTCGATGTTTTGATGACCGAATCAGGTCTTTGTGTGAATTCTAATTATCTTGTGACCCCTGGAGAGGAGCCTTCACCTAATTCTGGTTCTTTCAGCTTCGGTGCTCTCGGCGATTGTCTAGTGGTTGACTTTCTTGGAGGCATTGTTCCTGTAATCGAAATAAATCTTTAGATATTGTGTACAGAGAAACACTAGAATAATATTATATATATATATATATA